>MU715618.1:0-18253 GCA_026770625.1 Nicotiana glauca | reverse complement strand
TAGGATGTTTTTGAGGTTGTGTGCATATTTGGTTTGGAGCCCCGAGGGCTCGGATGAGTTTTGGATAGGTGTCGGATTGCATTTCTCATTTTTGGAAAATCTGATGTTCTGCTTCTGTGATCTTCGCAAATGCGAAGGGAGGACACGCAATTGCAAGCTCGCAAATGCGAGCATTTCTTCGCAATTGCGAAGTCTGGGAAACTCGAGCACTATCGCAAATGTGATGGTTTGGCTTGCAAATGCGAAAGTCCCCAGGCCTGCCTAGTTTCGCAAATGCGAAGTTCCCCATCGCAATTGCGACATGAGGGGTTCACAAATAGGAGACCGTATTCGCAAATGCGAAGGTCTCGTTCGTGGCCTGGCTTCACAAATGCGAAGCAGAGTTCGCAATTCCCATTGTTTGGTCGGGGTTCGCAATTGTGAACCCCTGTTCGCAAATGTGACATCAGAAACTTAGCAGATTAATACTTAGTCGAATTTTCACCTCATTTCTTCATTATTTCAAAAACACAAACACCATAGGCGATTNGTAGAACCTAGGTTTTCTTAAAATTGGGGATTTGGACCTCAATTTGAAGTCCGATTTCAAAATAAATCATAGATATGAACTCGTGGGGGAATAGGTAACCAGGTTTTGGTTCGAACCTCGGGTTTTGACCACGTGGGCCCAGGGGCATTTTGGGAATTTTTGAGTAACACTTTGGGAAATTCATTTTCATGCATTCAAATTGATTCAATTAGCATTTGTTGATGCACTCAAGTAATTTGTGACTAGATTCGAGCGGCTTTGTGGTGAATTCGAGGGGTAAAGCTATACTAGAGGCTTGAGTGGATTTAGGAGCATTTGAGGTAAGTGTTTGATCTAACTTTGGCTTGAGGGAATAGGATTAGAATATTATTTGCTAAATGTTGAGTACGGTGTATAGGTATGGTGACGAGTATCTATACACCGGTGTCTAGCATGACCGTGGGTCCTTATTGTGCTTATTCTGGTTTTTTGTGACTCTTCCTTGTTGAATTGGTGAACTCTATATAATGTGAAGAGTATGAGAAGGAATTTATGATTTTGTAAACTCTTTGGAGCGTTGGCTCGAATGATAAATTAACTATTGAGTAAGAAGTGAAAGAAAGAGAAAGAGATGTGATCATTCCCGTGCTGGGCTGTTTACGTATATTGATTATCTCCCTTGCCGGAATGTGAAGGTTGTTGTTATTGTTCCCTTGCCGAGATTTGATTGTTTACTTGCATTTTCCCTTGCCGGGATATCTATTACTTTTGTCTATCCCCTCGCCCCCATTGTTTGTGATTGCTGTTTGGGTGAGGTTGAGTGATAAAGCACGATGGGTGATGCCGTGCACGATTCTTTTGATTACTATTGCACGAAGGAAAATTCCGTGTCATGTTTTGATTCTATTATGCACGAAGGAACATTCTGTGCCATGTTTTGATTATATTTGTACGAAGGGACATTCCGTGCCATGTTTTGATTATATTATGAACGAAGGAGCATTTCGTGCCATGTTTTGATTATATTATGCATGAAGGAACATTCTGTGCCATGTTTTGATTATATTTGCACGAAGGGACATTTCGTGCCATGTTTTGATTATATTATGCACGAAGGAGCATTCCGTGCCATGTTTTGATTACATTATGCATGAAGAAACATTCCGTGCCATGTTTTGATTATATTTTGCACGAAGGGACATTCCGTACCATGTTTTGATTACATTATGCACGAAGGAACATTCTGTGCCATGTTTTGGTTATATTTGCACGAAGGATCATTCCGTGCCACGTTTTGATTATTATTGCACGAAGGACATTCCGTGCCATGTTTTGATTATATTTGCACGAAGGATCATTTCGTGCTACGTTTTGATTATTAATGCATGAAGGGACATTCCGTGCTATGTTTGTTTTATTACTCTCGTTGATTTTGTAGTTGTACCATTTCATTCTTTATTTATTTACCTTGTATTCTAAACTGCTACAGCCCCATAGCATGCTCGCCTCCCTTTTTAACTGTTTAGTATTGGTATTCTTTCCTTTTATTGCACATATATATATATATATATAGAACTGTACATGTTAATTTGGTAGTCCTGTCTAACCTCGTCACTACTTCGCCGGGGTTAGGCCAGGCACTTACCAGCACATGGGGTCGGTTGTGCTGATACTACACTCTGTGCATCTTTTTGCACAGATCCAGGTGTTGGGGCAGCGGTTGAGTAGCAGTAGCATTTTGGGAGCGAGCTTCCAGTCCAGGGACATTCGAGGTAGCCTAGCTGGCGTTCGCAGGCCGAAGTCCCTTTCTATATTTCTGTTTGTTTTCATTGTACCAAGGCAGACATTGTGCATTCTTTTATTCGGACTTGTTTATAGCACTCTTTAGAGGTTCGTGAGATAGCGACTCCAGTCTTGGGTAGTGAAATATTTAACTTCCGCATTGTTGGTTTCCAGTTAGCTTATGTTTTAAAAGACTTCCGCATTTAATTAAAACTTGTTATTTCATTATTGTCGTGTTGTTGTCCGAAGATGTTTAAATGCTTGGCTTGCCTAGCTCCGACAGTAGGCGCCATCACGACTCCAGATGGTGGGAAATTCAGGTCGTGACACCATCCCTATTAAATAATTCTCTCATTTCTTTATTACACTAATTCATAAGTTAAGTTCGGCCGAGACCCACCATTTCGGACCTTGAGGGGTGCCTAACACTTTCCTCTCAAGGTAACTTCGAGTCCATACCCAATATCTGGTGATGTAAACTGGTATAATCTGAGTTATTTTCTATAGGTGCCATAACGCACCTTAATCCGTTAGGTGGCGACTCTAATCAACCAATTCCTTTTCCTTACTCTCTCTAAAAGGAGTTGTCAAATGTCGAACCCGATTTTGCAAGGAAAATGGGCGGGATAGCACGGCGACTCTGGTGGGGACTTTTAGGCTTGTACCATTACGAACTTGATCTAAATGAAGTAGTCTCTCTCAATAAGCGTATTTTTGTCATTACTTGACTATTCCACTCTTATTTTCCCTTTTATTTCTACATGCACATCCTTTTCCCTATTTCCCTTTTTATATGAACTCGCATCAACTCTCCGTTTAATTACAACTTGCCTTTCCCCTTATTGTCCTAATCATGTTTACTTGCTCCAAACTTTTAATTTTTCTATATCATGTCTCTTACAAATCCTTACCCCTTTATTTTCTTTATCGCAATTTCTTCATTATTTTAACTAACTTCTTCCTTGTTTTCCTTTCTTTTATGTCTTTACGTTCCCTTCAATATTGCATTTATTGTTTCCAATGTGAAAATACTTGACAATGTGTTATTTTGTCTTTGCATAAAACATGTTCAGCATCATATTTCACTCGTGCATATTAATACCATAGCGCCACTTGATGAGTGTATGCACTCTTCCTAAAATCACCCTTTAAATTTGGAAAGGCTTATTTGCGATAAAACTAGTCGATCAGCGGTGCAATCGACGGTTCTGTGCCTTTCCCTCTCAAGTTATCCTCTTAAGGGTACCAGTCTAGACTCTTCTAGAAACCTCATTCTAAAGTCAGTTGTGCATGCATCATGTTTAAGCCTAGTATGAATTAGAATGTTGACCGCACAATAACTCACTAAGACAAACCTTGTCCAAAGTCCGTCGTGATTTTCATCATAATCCTAAGGGATGTAATCACGATCTACACATCATTTGGAGAAAAAATTCCAATATTTTGATCATTAGCGTAAAATTAGCTGAATCTAGAAGGGAGCAAGGGCTAACTTTATTTATTTTGCATAAATGATGCACGAGATCCCCATGTTCAGCATGGTTCGGAATATCCTGCCTCTGTGACTGGATTGGTGAGAGAATCTCGCACCAAGCGACAAAAACCACGTGAAAAGAGTTCTTGGAAATTTACCTTCTCTGCTAGACATTCAACCAAACAACATACTAATCGAGGCCACTGGTATGTTCTGGGATGAAAAAAGGGTAGTTTTCCATTTCGGGGATGTAGAGATGACTCCCCTTCTAGAGGAAATAGGGGGCTTCACTGGACTTCCTTGGGATAGCCCTGGACTATTGGTACCTGATAATCGCATTTCCCGAGGATTTCTGAAAATGATGGGTTTTAGAAAGAATGACGAGTTAGACTGCTTAAAGAAGTCTTACATACCGTTCGACTTCCTCTACGCACGTTACGGACATAGCAAATACTATCGCCTTTACCATGATGAATTCTCTATTACTTCGTTGGGTTGGACTTACCGTCGGGTTTTTATGTTCATTGTCTGTTTTCTAGGGATTCTGGTATTTCCAATGCAAGGGGAAAGGATTCATACCCGTTTAGCTATGGTTACTATTAACGAAAGGAATTGAGGGACAAACTTACAGTACCATCCCAATGATCGTGGCCGATATATATCGAGCTTTGGACCGCTGCAAGAAGGGATTCAGACATTTCAAGGGTTGTAACTTGTTACTACAAATATGGTTGCTGGAATATTTTCAAAGAGGACAATACCGTCAGGAATTTCTGTGGCGATCGTGGAATGACCACATAGCTTTTCACCATCCAAAGAGAATGACTTTCATCCCAGATAAGTTTACGCAACCGGAAAATGCTATGGATGGGGTGAACTTTTTTAGCAATTTGACTAATGACAAGATCTATTGGATGTTCGAATGGTTCCTTACTAGCAAATTTATCATAAGGTCAAGGGATGTTCCTCATTTGGTGCTGATCGTGTTGAGGGGTATTTATCCTTTTGCTCCTACTAGGGTCATGAGACAGGCTGGGAGAAAACAAGTCACACCGCGAGTCTCCAAGATGAGTAATTCCAAACCAGATTTTCAAGGTGATGCCATTCCGTACAAGCATGAGGCCCAACACATGTGGCATCAAAAGGTCATGGCAGAGAAGGATACTATCGAGCCAGATCGATATCATGTTGGCCATGTGTATTTTTACCCGTTGTTGATACCCAATTTTTTCCCAAAATATTTTAAAATTGCATATATACCTTCAAAATAATGCGTTAATATCAATTGGTATTTTTCTACATTTTTTTAATTTGTCCAATATTTTATTTCCCATAAATAATTACAAAATTGCATCACAAATGATTTAAAAAAAAATTTTCTTGATTTTATTTATTATTTATGGTCTTATTAAGACCAAATTATTCCATAAATAGCCAAATTGATACCTTTTGGCTATAATTGCAATAACGTCGCAATTATAGCCCATGCATATAATTTTGTACTATTTTTACGAAAGTTAGTCTTTTGCATTTTTGAAATACCAAATGATCATTTTAAAAATGATTCTATGCATGAAATCCATTTTTTTTAATTGGTAGCTATTTTATAAATTATTTTTATTAATTTTGATTGGTTATTTAACAAATAACCCCATGTTATTTCTATCATAACCTGTTAAAACCAACTCGAATCACCTAATTACACTAGCCCAAAGACCCAGGCCCAAACCTAAATCATACCCGACCTAATTTCGTCCAAATCCTGGCCGTTGATCATTTTGATCAACGGTCCAGGTTAACTCCTTCCTTATTTAACCCAATGACCTAAACCCAAACCTTGGGGTGTTCATGGTTTGGTTTTTCCCTAAAAAGAAATAGAAACCAAGTAAGTCAATTTTTCAAATATTACAACCAAACCAAACCAATTAAGTCGGTTTTTCTCTATTCGATTTATGTCGGTTTTTTAGTTTTTTTGGTTATTTGTCGGTTTTTTCTTAAATATAAGACATACACTACCACACATATTCCGACGACCACATTATCAATGTAACACTATCAAATCAATTGTCCTTTGAAAAATCTATTATGTACCAAAATATATTGATGATAATTGAATCAAATAGTGATGATAATTTAAGGACTCAATTAAAAATATGTTAGTTTTAACAAAAAATGTATAGGTAAATAACTATATTAAAAGTGCAAACTATTAAAAGTAAATAACTATATTAAAAGTGCAAACTATTAACATTTACCATAATTTTTTTGAAACTTTGTATAACAATATACATATATATAGGTGTAATAATAAATTCGAAATAGCTACTCCTATAGTCGGTTTGGTTCGGTTTTTTCTGATTAAAATCAAAACCAAACCAAATTTGATTGGTTTTTAAAATTAAAAACCAAAACCAAACCAAACCAAAAAGTATCGGTTTTTTGATTGGTTTTCGGTTTGGTTCGATTTTTCGGGTTTTTATGCACACCCCTACCCAAACCCCTCATTCCCTCTCACCCTCTCCGTCGTCACCCTTCTCCTTCTCTCTCAAACTCCCTCTACCCTAACCCTAATCCTCTTCATTGTTGCTTGCTCGCCATTAAAAATGATGGCTCACCACCACTCCTAGCCTTGATGGCTCTCCTATGACCGGGATTCATGATATCTTTGAGGTCCTCAAGGGACCAGTTGCCGATCCGCTCCACCCCTGGGCCTGTTCTCATCGTCCTCAGGCCACCATGGCTCGATTTAGTAAGATCATCCTATTTTTTGTTACACCTATGGTTTCTAAGCCGATCTCTCTTTATCTCTGTGTCATTTTTTCTCGAACCCCTAATTCCCCCTCTTAACTCTTTAGATCTATAACAGATCTGAGAATATTTGAACTATTTTTTTGCTTATTTTATGGAAACCATTAGATTTTCAAAGTGTCGCTTCATTTTCCTTCATAACTAGGGTTTTTGAAGCTTTCTTTAAGAACGATGTTGATTTCTAAGTATTGTTCTTTGATCCCCGAGTGTTTAATCTGGTATTGTTATGCTTTCCCTTTAAACCTAACTAGTTATGTTGAAAACCCCTAATTTTTGGCTTTCGTCTCGGATTTTGGGTTCGTCTTTATTGATTATTCATTCAATTTGTCTGTATGTTTGATTCTCATGAATATGCTTCGATTAATTAGAGCATTTTATGATTTTCACCCTAGTAATATCTTATTAAGGTTTCCGATTTGGTTCTTCACGTTTATACTCCGTTTATTGGTTTATCCATGGAAGTCTATGCTATTTCCCTTAATATTAGTACTATTTTTCAATTCTTGAATCCTTGATTTACTGTGTTGATACTCTTATACCGATTTCCAACTATTTTTTCCAATTTTCATAACCCTTAAATTATTTTTTACCTTATTATGTGGTTGACTGTATTATTAATTGATTCCTACTGTTATTTTCTTAATTATACCTTTATGTATCTATCCCTAATTACATATTATGTACTTATGTTGTTTGAATTCTTTCCTTATTTGCTACTTGCTTTCTACCGTTGGTAAATTACTCCCTTAATTAAGGGAGACTTGGCTGATTTTCGTTCTTAATTGATTATGTAGTTCTATAATTGCTGAACAATTGATTCTTACCTTATTTAACTAGCTTTCAAACTATTATATATACTCTCTTCTTTTTTCATTCCACACACGAACACATTGGTTCAAAGATCTCTCTCACACTCAAAACTTTCTGCTCTCTCTCTCTTTGTGTGTTACTTACTACTGTTCTAAGTTAGGCAGTTGCAAGCCAATGCTAACTATTGTGTTCTCCTTCACTTTGCGCTTGCTGTCTTCTTCACTGGTATGTGCTGATTTCGATCCAAGTTTCAAAGACAACATGCTTCTTTTACTACTTCAGTTTGTCATGTTTCTAATATGTTTATGTCTATGGTTTTGTTGTTCAACCTGCAACTAACATGTCTACTTTACTGTCTTCTTTACTGCATATTTCTGAATATGTCCAAAACCCTTAGGATTAGCCTGTTAATGAACCCCTTTCTAGTATACCCCAATGTGACTCTTTCTTACTTATGTTTCTTAGATTTCTGACAGGAACCTTCATATGCAAAGTAGTTGGCTATCCTAAGTTTGTCTGATTCTGTGTTAATTCTGAAGGTCATGTTGTACCTTAATCCCTTGAACCCCTTTTAGGACATCTCTGATTCTGTACCTATGTGCATCTTTGCCTACTATGTGCTCTATACTTGTCCCAAATCCCACATTGCTCTTGCGTGAATGTTTGTACCTATTTGATTCTATGAGTTCTAATGAACCTCTTCTAGTTCTGTGTTTGGTTTGTTGTTTGTTGATCATCTTACGCTTTTCAAAAGTATCTTATTGAATAACTCCTTATGTTGTTTTTCACAAAACTAATTCAAACAAGTCTCTTTTAACATTGTTTTATTACTAAAACCCTTTCAAAACTATGTCAAGCACTCTCACTCTACTCTTAGACATTTAAGTTCTTCCCCTCTAATGTATGACTGCTTAGGGATCTCTATGAGATCCCTCTGAACTCGGATACATTAGAGTTGGCCCTTCTACACTGCACTTACTCAACTATGATTATAAAACCCGGGTGTGAGCACTGTCCGGGATCCCTTGAGGTCCTTAGGGAACTTTGACACCCCCGAATTATGTGAAATTTTGTGAGGCAATTTGGCATTGTAAATTCTGGAAATTACGGCCTACTTGTAGGCTCCCTATAGTATAACTTCTTATTTTTCTTATCTACTTATGTAATTCATTCGATATTGGCTTGCAATAATCTGTTGTAAATGAATATTGGGGTTGGCTAGTGAAAAAGGGAGGTTAATCATATATGTTATCAATATCAATGGGTAGAAAACATGCTTTAGGTTTATATTCTCCTGTATGTGCATGATAACTTATGTTTAGGACCAACACATGCAAAGCATACCATGCATTAGATACCATGCTCCTAGGTTTCATGTATACTGTTTTCAGCATCTCATCTTGGCATCCTTATTATCACTTAGAAATCATGTTTCTAGGATAAATGACAACATTAAAATAAACTATTACTCATGCATATTTTAAAATCATGATGTGACCTGTTGTGCATTTAAAATTCCTGCTTTCGGAATTGGACTCGATCTCATCGTCTTCTAAGTCATTTCCCTTTACTCCACATGTGTATGAAGTGATGTATTCATTAGGATCGGTAGTCCCATTGTATTTAGGTATATCCGGCATACAGAACTTCTTAGGAATAGGCTTCGGAGCTGCACTCTGAGGAAAAAGCTTTTGTATGAACTTTTTTGAATCCAAACCCTTTAGGATCGGGGGTGCCCCTGGTATCTGATCAATTCGTGAGTTGTATATTTCTACTTTTTTATCATTGTCTTTAATTTTCTTCTCTCCGGACTCAATTCTTTTTGTGAGCTCCTCGAGAATTTTCATAATCGTAGGATCAGTCCCTAATTCGTTTACATTCGACCTCTCTGGCACTGGCTCGGTACGGTGAGTGACTTCCGGCTCGACCACGATCGGAGTTGTATGTTGACTTTGAAGCTGAGAAATAACGGCATGTTAAGCCTGTATATCTCGAATATTACCTGGAGAGTAACTTCCTCGTCTCTTACGCCATGTGTTCCTTAGCTACCAGATCATCCTTCCCTGCGCACGCTCCCTTCGAGGTCCATTCCTAAGTCCGCATTTAAAGCTATGTGCAAACGGACATCGAATGGATCGGCAACCATCCCTCCCCCAGGGTTAATCGGTGGCACCCTGGCTCCTAGAGCAATTACGTTATCGTTTTCCCCGTGAAAAACAAGATCTTTATTACTATATACGGGTGCGTTTTGTGATTTTTACATGTTTTAACCTGAGAACAAAAATTCTTGACAAGAACAAGTGTGAAAATGACGTGTTTTATCAGAATCAGCACCGAAACAATCACTATTATCCTTAGTCCCCACGGTCGACGCCAAATTGTTTACCCTAAAATTCGAGTAACAATTAAACTTATATTGTAGTTTTAAGGATATGCGATTTGGTCCAATACCAAATAATAAACAAGGAATTAAATATATAAATTGAAGAATAAAGTAAGTCAAACAAGTGTGCAAGACAAATCTCGACCTCGAGTTATGACAGTCTAGACGTGGGTTAGTAAGAACAGTAAATTATAAGGCAACTCTGATGAACAGTAAGCAAGTAAGTTACGAATGTATATTCTCTTTTCAAATAATAGTGTGTTACAAATGAATGAGCTCCCCTTTATATAACAGGAGAGTCCTAAATAAGGTACACTTCTAATTATGGTAGGGAATCTTATTGGGCAGTTGTCTAACCGCCAAGGACTATTTCGTTCCGAAATTTACGCCATGATCTTCGAGATATTGCGGGAATATCGTTCTTTATGTTTCTAAATCATAACGGTATTATCTTGAAGCGGGCCTTCTTCCGACCTCGACAAATGATATCGACCTCGACCTCGACCTCGATATTAGAAAGGAGCCTCGACCCCGAGTTCGGCGTCCTGGCCTCTCGACGTGGTATCACCTTTTTCATTGAAGAACGAAATCGGGTAGCCCCAATTTCCACCGTATACAATATCCATATTGCGCAAAATTTTGCAAAGAATACACGCTCGGATTGAAGTAGTTCAATATCTTCAATCCAACTTTACAAGTCAAATTTGAAGTTCTTCTATTTTTCAAATGCAACTTCATAAATTAAATCCAAAGTTCTTCTATCTATTCAAATGCAACTTCAGAAATTCGTATCTTAGGTAGTTCAATCTATTGAATACAACTTCAGATTTTGAACTCTTAAGTTCTGAAACATAAACTTATTCTTCAAATTTCAACAATCTTATACACGATTCAATATCCAAATCTACTCGAAATGAGTTCAAATTTGAAACATAACTTTCAAATATCATAATGAATAAATCTCAATCATCAAATTTTCAAAATAACAACAGATTTAACAAACTAATTTTGCAACTAATAATAAAAGGAAGAAGAAACTCTAAGCTCAAAAAAGTGTGTGTATCTAAAATTATCCAAAAACTGAGAATCAATTAATTATAAGAACAAGCAACACAAGAGAATTCTTGAAAAATTGTCTAGTTTTTCAGTATATGCTTATCTGAATTTTCAAATAGCTCATTTAAAAATGTCAAATGAAAACTTCAAGTTTATCATGGCATGTGCTATCTCTTAGTAAACTTCTGGTTTACTATGGCACAAACTTTTGCATTAGTAAACTTCTTATTACTGTGGCTACTTTTGTATAAGTAAATTTCTAATTTACTGTAGCTGATTTTGCATTAGTAAACTTCTGGTTTACTGTGATACATGATGTAGTATGAATTGAAGAATAAGGCGGGTAACTTCTCACATACATATTTACCCCCTATGATTGTGAAAATATGAAGATTTTCAATCTTTCAATCATTTGTAGTCCCAGTATGATTGTCATTTGTATTGGTAAACTTCAAGTTTAATATAACATATTTTTGACCATAATCATATAATATTAATGATATATTTGTATATAATCTCTTCAAGAGCCTTCATTCATTATCCACAATCTAATATTCATCGGACACTACTAGTGTCATATGTCTTCTAGACAAACTGTTAGCTCTTCAAGAGTTTTTGATAATTTTGTACTATCAAATATCGCTCAGATACTTCGCCAATTTTGTGACAAATGTCTCCTTCAGGGAGAAACTGCATTAACATATGAATATTTTATATCAAAGCGGTAACCACATAGTCATTACATCCTTCGGGAAAAGATACACGAGTTGTTATTTCCTTCGGGGAACTCAATAACTAACCATAACATATTAATGTGGTTGTAGTATAAAGCATTCTACAAGAATACTTTTTCCTTGAAATGATATTTAATAAAATTTTCCATGATATTTTACGTACAACGGGTACGTGCGACAATGATCTTTATGCAATAAAAATAAGATTTATATCCTTTGTTATTCTACCTCTTCAGGAGGTGAGTTGTGGTATTTCTTTATTCACTCCAGTAAATGAAAATGTGCTTCAAAAATAACTTTTAATAGCTTATTATTTTGTTTAAGCACAGAAAGACACAGTTTCATAATATTTTCTTACTTCAGGAGAAAATTTCAATTGTGTTACTTCTTGAAGAGCAAATTTAAAATATGAAATATTGAGTATATATTCCCTCAATCATATTACCTCTTCTGGAGGTGAATTGTAATATATTCACATCAAAAGCGAGTTCATATTTAAAGCTTTATTAATATTGTCACATTCACTTCATGAATGGATTAATATTTATCAAAAGTTCTCATCCTTCAGGGAACGGAATATAATTATCTTAACATGCATTAATCACACCAAATCGTGTGATGCTTCAACCTCTTTTAAAATAATGCTATTTCAGGAGCAAATCGAGGCATGCAAGTAATATAGAGAAATTTTCTCTAGCTTATCTTCAATTGTAACCATAAAAAGCCTAAATTATCACTTCTGGTGGTCATGGGCATATATCACTTCTGGTGGTTATCAAAATTTAGTTACAATGAGATATATGAAACATAACTACTTCTGGTAGTTGTATATTTCTTGTAAACTCTGCTGGAGTTTAAGTTGAACTAACAATATTATCCACTTTGTAATCCTTTATTAGATAATAAGGATGAAAAAAAAATACCAAAATAGGTCTTGTATACGTAACACATAACCAAGCAGGCGATGCTAAAGATATTAAAATATAAGCAAAAGGCTCAAATTAAATTACGAAAATTTGGCCACTCCAGATGTAAGTGATATCTACATCACTACTGCCAAGAAGAAAAACTCACCACCTCAAGCATATATTCAGCCTTATGGTGCTCGGAATGAATAAGATCTAACGACGGACGTAGGAGCGTCATCTTATATCAGAGATGAACACTGAAATAGAAATTAAATTCGAAGTAAGTGCTCAAAATGGCAGAGTCTCGTGCTGATAACGTGTTATAAAATAAAGATTAAACCGAAGACAAGGGGGGAGAGAGAGAGAGAGAGAGAGAGAGAGAGAGAGAGAGAGAGATTTATTATTAAACTTCAAATTCATGTACTGAAATCTCCTCTATTTATAGAAGAAATGAAGCTATTATGTAAGCTGTTGCTGTATAAGCTGCTTGTAAGTTGCTTGCAAGCTGCTACTGCAAGCTGCTGTGTAAGGTGCTACTGCAAGTTGTTGTGTAAGGTGCTTGTAAGCTGCTACTGCAAGCTGCTGTGTAAACTTCTTGTAAGTTGCCACTGTACCAGATATAGATAATCTTCAGCCGGGGGTAATATTTATTCATAACGGAGTACCTAAATGATAAGTTTCTCCATGAAGCTTATTTGTAATAGAGTACTAAATAGATAACCATATTTACGACGGAGTCCCATATGGATAAACTTCTTCAGGGAGCATATTTACAACGGAGTACTAAATGGATATCCATAATATAATATATATTTATAACACTGAGTCCTTTATCTAACATTTTGAAGTGACCTCTTTGGCATTTGCCTAGCAATGGATACTGTAAAATGTAAATGCATAAGTAAAAAGGACGAATGAGTATAGATTGTTTGGATGTAATTTCAATCTAAACCCGTAAAATCATATTTTTATATACGAAATTACTTTATCATTTTTCTTTATAGCCCTTGGCCCTCAATTCACGAAAAGTAAGAAGTTTCGTATATTTTAACCAATTCAAGGTGAAAAATGGGGTTGCTCCCTCGACAAATTGGGATAAAGTTGAGTCAAAAGATCTCGATTCAAGATAAATTCATGAGAAAGTGATAGATCTTTTATAAACTAGGGTCGAGTCGGATTGGGCGTATGGGTGTGTTTCGATACTTTATTTTGGTGTTAATTATTTTATGTGGTCCAAAAGTTCATGTGGACGGCCAAATCAGCATTTTTCACGGGAAAAATTAATAAATCCGATTGAGTAATCATTAGAGTGCAATGTCAATAATTAAATAATTTTCTTGTTACAAATGAAAGGAAAGTGAAGTAATTACTCTGAAACAAACATATAAACGAAAGGCCGCAAGATAATTTTTTTCCTTTTCAATTTCGCACTTTAATAGGGACAAAGACTCTTGCTTTAATTCGAATGGTCATAATCATTTAATTTGCTTACTTTCTTCCTTTTCTTCCTAACGACAGGTTCTTGGATCAATTATACAACAATGGCAGTAATAGTACATTCCTTTATTTTAGAGTAAATGACTTTTTAGGAATACGTAAATAAGTGTAATTTTAGAAAAATAAATTAAATTTTTTTTTATTATATAAATTTATATTTATTTTGGACCAAAATAAAAAAGTAAAATCATTTATTGTGAACCCGAGGGAGTACAATTCTTTCACACTTGACGCTCAGGAATTTGTATTTTAATTTATTTTTTGAACGATATATATCTTGCTCTTCTTAGTGTAAAAGTGTAAATTTAGACCGCTTTTTAATTGGATACAAGAACGAGGTCCAATAATAAGATGAAACTATGTCTTACCATATTTTTAACTTAGCTTGGAAGACGCCAACCTGATGAAAGTAACTCACTTTTTTCTTCTCCATCCGGTGTGCGGTAACGCATTGGGCCTCGATTATATCCAGATTCTTCGAAAGTTTTTTATGGGGAGTTAAATCGTTCTGTAACAAAGGTAATTCCATACCCAAAGTTCGAATTCGAGACATTTGATTAAGGATAAATGAGTACTTACCACTCTATAATAATCCTTGTTGGTAATGAAAGGAATATCAACCTTAAAGCCTGATCCTTAAATCACTTTACAACTATGAGATTTTTATTTAATTCCCTTCCACCTGCTTACGCGAGTTATAGTTTATATTATTAGCTTACTTCAAACCATTTAAAACTATTAGTCTATGGTAATGTAAGCTACAACCGGCAAAATAATACTCCTATTAAACTCAACAACAATAACCTAGTATAATTCTATAAGTGGGGTCTGGGGAGAGTAATATATACGCAGACTTTACCCCTACCCCGAGGGGCAGAGAGGCTGTTTCGAGGAGACCTTCGTCTCAAGAAAGTAACAAGAGACGATATATTAGTACTATCAATAGACTCATAATAAAATAACATAGAATACATAACATAACATACAATAATAAAATAACACCAATATAAGAAATATAGGAAATACGAAAAAGATGGAAAGTATACTAATAATCAACGGATAAAGGCCAGCATCAGTAGCTAATCAGTAGCATCCTAAGACTAACTCCTAACTGGCTAGTCTCACTCTAGTGCGCTGTAAAAATATTCACAACTTCCCCCTAACCTACAACCTTAATGCTCGATCTCCATAATTCCCTATCAAGTGCCATGTCCTCAGTAATCCTAAGTCGCACCATGTCATGCCTGATCACCTCTCCCCAATACTTCTTAGGTCTCCCTCTACCTCTCCTCATGCCCACCACAGCCAGTCGCTCACACCTTCTCACCGGTGCATCAATGCTCATCCACTTAATGTGCCCGAACCATCTGAGTCTTGCTTCCCGCATCTTGTCCTCCATGAGGGCCACGCCCACCTTCTCTCGAATATCTTCATTTCTAATCTTATCCATCCTTGTATGCTCGCACATCCACCTCAACATCCTCATCTCTGCAACTTTCATCTTCTGGATGTGTGAGTTCTTAACCGGCCAACACGCGGTCCCATACAACATAGCAGGCCTAACCACTGCTCTATAAAACTTACCTTTTAGTAACGGTGGCACTTTCTTGTCACACAGGACTCCCGTCGATAACCTCCACTTCATCCACTCCACTCCTATACGGTGTGTGACATCCTCGTCGATTTCCCCGATCCCCTGAATATCTGACGCAAGGTACTTGAAACTACCCCACTTAGGGATGACTTGAGAGTCAAGCCTCGCTTCCACTCCCGCTTCCGTCGGCTCGGCCCCAAATTTGCACTCAAGGTATTCCGTCTTCGTCCTGCTGAACCTGAAACCTTTTGACTCAAGGGAATGTCTCCAAACCCCTAGCCTCTCATTGACGTCGCGTCGTGTCTCGTCAATTAGGACTATGTCATCAGCAAATAGCATGCACCATGGCACCTCCCCTTGAATATGATGTGCTAATGCATCCATCACCAGGGCAAATAGGAAAGGGCTGAACGCAGACCCTTGGTGCAACCCCGTAACAACCGGAAAATGCTCGGAGTCGCCTCCTACTGTCCTAACCCGAGTCTTAGCTCCATCATACATGTCTTTAATCACCCTAATGTAGGCAATCGGGGCCACTTTAGCCTCTAAGCAACTCCATAAGACCTCTGCCTGAACCCTGTCGTACACTTTCTCTAGATCAATAAACTCATATTAAACTCAAAAGTGTAATATAGGTCTCTCTCTCTATATATATATATATATATAAAGTTTAAATTTTTATTTTTTATCAATCTGTGTTATTATAATCATTTTCCTCTAATTCTATGCCATAGATTTTCATTCAAGTGCAAATGCATAGTCACTTGAGGATAATTGCCTTTAATAAACACACATTAAAAAACAGAAACTTTAGCAAGCAATGGACATGGAAAAGTGAGATCCCAAGTGGAATGCACGACTTATTCTAAGGGTTTAGTGGAAGGAATACGATCGTAAAAGGTAGGAAGCACTAAGACTTTTTCCCGACTTCCAGGGAGAAATTAATTAATTATACACTTAAAATGGGATATTAGACACAGGTTAACGAATGATAATATGACACGTGTAAAATCAGTTACCTTCGTTCCAATTTATGTGAACATATTTCCTTTTTACTCCGTTCCAAAAAGAATGAACTCTTTCTAAATTTGGTAACAATTTTGCTTAAACTTACAACTCTACCCTTAATGAGAAGCTTTTATAACCACACAAATACTCTGGGCCCCATTTGGACTTGTTTAGGACCACAAATTCTAAAAATCTTTATTTTTTTTAAACTCCGTGTCCAGTCAAACATGTTCAAGAAAAAGACCCCTGACAAAATTCTTATCTCCTTCCCCCTCTTTGTTCGTCTTCCTCTTTCATTTTCCATCTTTCTTTCTTCTTCTTTTCTGCTTTTCCTTTCTTCTTCATTCTCTTCTGTTTTTTTGTTTCCCTTTTTTCTTTTTTTTATTCTCTTCCATTTTCTTCTTTTTTCTTCGGTTAAAACTCTTTCATTGCCGCCATTATACAAACCTAGAAAAGTAAAGAGTTGATGGTGAAAAATGAATGAGTTTATTAAGTGAAAATGGTAAAGAAATGCTTTGTTAGTAAATATAGAATGAAGGAAATATCATGTTTTTAGTAGATTTCTTTTTTGTTAGCCTCTTCCTTGTTATTATTCTTGTCGTCTTTGATAACAATACTGCATTCTTTGTAACAGAAGCTTCAGTTGAATTTGCATTTATTTTAAATCTGTACAAACTTTTAAGCAAAGCACCTGTTGGATCACTAACGGCAACAGAGTCACCAGTTATTGGAGCAGGTAGTTTATTAGATTTTGAGTATTTATCTGAGCCATATGGTTATTTAAAGTGCAAGTAAAAACTACGTAGAAGAAAGACTAAAAAAAATGAAAAATGAATTTAAAAAAAAAAAAGAGTAAATGAGTAATACTATAACTGTATTAGCTATTTTTAAGACTTTAACGCGTTGGAAACGAGTGATACATATGTACTCCACCACATCAGCAGATTGTGTCTAATAGACACAGTTTGACTCAAATTCAAGTGTTCAATAGGTACAACTCTTAGTTTAGGTATTTAAATGAAAATTCAGAACAAGTTTATGTAAACGATACTATGTTAAAACATAAAATCAAAAAATTATTAGAAGAATAAAAGAAACTGGAAAAACAGTAAAGATTCAGAAATATTCCGAGTCCACAATTTGCTTGTGCATCCTTAAGGAATTTTAACCCAATCACGCGTTGCCAAGGTAATGGATTAAATCCTCTCAGGATAAAACGGAATAAACCTTCCTGCAACAGTGGCAATACAAAATGCAGGATACCAACGAACTTAAAGAACGGAGCAAAATCACACTTACGAATTCGAGAGTGAGACTGCAAATTAAAATGCAGTATTTTCAAAAAGAAGAAAGTTCTGTAATGTTTTTGGTGTGTTAAAAACGAAGCAAAGCCTCAGAATTTATAGGCAATTATTGGAAGATGTATGATGTTTGTACTGGAAAAGGTGTCTTTTAAAAAGTTTACGCGTCCTGCCGCGGTTACGCTAGGACCGCGGCCAGAGTGGCCCTCTAAATCTGCAGCAGGGTTCTGGCGCGGTCCTACTGCGATTACGCCAGGACAGCGGCCGGACTATCCTTCTGAATCTTCAGCAGTGATCTGGAATTTAATTAATTACTAAATAATTAATTAAATAAATTTTGTCCAAAAATAATCTTATCGATCATTTGACAAATCCAAATCCAAAGCCAAA
>MU715617.1:163222-173789 GCA_026770625.1 Nicotiana glauca | reverse complement strand
ATCAAAATGAAGACCAACGAGTCAGAACAAGATCACCTTTGAACTAACAAGATCATATTTCTGATACAGATACATAGACTAAACACACTTGAAATGAATTACATTTCTAAATCAACATCAGGCAAAGCAGATCAAACGTAGTGAGATTAACAGTAATAGGAAACCGACTGGGAAATTGTTACGGATTTAACACAGACGATCTATGAACAACTGATTAGTTTGAAAGAGAACAAAGTAAAATTAGAGAAACCAAACACACATACTAACATTTTTTAGAGACCAAAGGGAAGAAACAACCAGAAAAGCTTAAAGAGATCAACAAATTCATGATAACAGCCTAACAAACAAGCAATTCACGAAATTTGAGTGACCAAGCCATTTGATTCAATGACTACTGACTAAGTAATTCACACGTTGTGAAGAACTAATCTCGTATGAACGGGTTCAGTTCAACACAGAGACAAAAACAAAAAATGAAGTAGGAGGAGAAAGGTACTAAGAATTTAAACGAAAACTACAAAAAATAACAGAAAAAGAAAAGAGAATTGAAAAAAAAATACCCAGAAATCAAACGGACCAAAACTGAAAATTCCTCGTCCCTTCGCTTTGGACTGAAGCGGACCTTAATCGCGTGTTTTCAATAATGAAAACATACGACTAAAGTCTAATTTAGTCCAAAGATCCTCGGAGCCCGTTGGATTTTTAAACTTAGGGCTCAGATTTTTCTGTGATTTACTATTTGAGACCTTGGAAGGGGATTTGAGGGGAAAGGGGTAGAGATTTGGTATGGGGAAGCCGCAGAGGTCACAAGGCGTAGGTTTGGGGCTGTTTGGAGGTGGCGCCGCCACCGGGGGTCTTGTGGCGGCGGTTAGGGTTCTTGGATCAAAATCATTATTCGACAAATTGTGGGTTGATTCGAGGGGGACTAGTGGCGTTATAGTGGTGAGGGAGGTCCAAGGGTCAAAGGGTGTAAGTTTGGTGGCTATTGGATGGGTTGGGGTTTCTGGCTGATCTTTGATCGAATATTCGAAGAGATCCACAGGGATTCGGGGTTAGCTGTTATGATGGTTGGAATGAGGGGGTTAAGGGGATCTTAGGGTGTATAAATAGAGGCGTTTGGCCCACCGGAACCGCCGTGAGGCGATTTCCAGTGGGCGGAGTATGGTGGTCGAAGGCGGAGGGTTATTTGGGGGTCCCCAGGTTAGAGATAAAGGGGTGAAGGGGTCTGATTTGGTTTGGGGGGTAGGGTAATGGATTTTGGTATATTAAAAAGCCTTTATTAATCAGGGTCGTTGGATGATGGGATCCAACGGTTCCGATTGAATCACTTAAAACTAAACGAGGTCGTTTAGGGTAATACGGGGCGGACCGGGTTGGAAACGGGTATAGGTGTGACCCTTGGACCGTTGGATTGGTTTGATCCAATGACTTGGATTAAACGTGACAGGACGACGTCGTTTAGGACGAGGGTGGGATTGGACCGGATCTGGGACGTGCCATTGGGCCTGATTTTAATCTCAATTTTTGGCCCAGTTCCGATTTTGCTCTTTATTTCATTTCTTCCTTTTCTTTTATTTTCCTTTTTTAATTCCTAATTACCAAAATTCTAAATTAAATTGTAAAAACCAAAATTAGCTTAAGAAATACTAATTAACCCTTAATAATAATTATCACACAAAATTAAATACAAAGAAAAATCACACAATTTGACATTAGATACTAAAATGCGAAGTACGTTATTTTTCGGTTTTCATTTTTGTAAAGCAAACTCAATTACTCCTAATTGTAGAATTAAATCCTTAGTGCAAGATGCGACATATTTTTGTGTTTTCATTAATTAAACAAATAAAAATGCACAGACAGATGTAAACAATACAAGAAAAACAACACAAAATTCACGACAATTGCAAACAAACAAAAACTATTTTATTTTGCATTTTTTGGGAGTAATTCTCATATAGGACAAAAATCACGTGCTCACAGCTATCCCTCTTTGCCCGGAACATGAAGAGTTTTCGCGCAAAGATAAAGTGAGCGGATATGAGCGATTTTTGCCCGTTCGAGTACCCCGTACGAAGCATTTTTTTTTGAAAGATTTGACTGAACCTTTGCTTCAGAAGGTTTCCTACATATCCCTGGCTAAAAGGGCATCAGGTCAATGTAGTTCGGGAAGTTTTGGTAGCTGGGACTACCATGAAGATGTGGTTTTACTGTTATTGTTGTTGCTGCTGCTGCTACTGCTTACTGACCTCCTTATTACACCAAAAGGAAAATCAAAGCTAAGCTAGCTATGCCTATTAACTATGAGTTACAAGATTCCTATCTTTAATTCTATTGAAACTTGATCTTGAGTCTTAGCTGATTTTGCTGTAGACTTCGATCTGAATCTTGATGCTCGCAAGTTGTAGGTGCTTGTTTCTTTCTGCAGCATTGAGTAAAACAGGATTGGCGGAGCTTGTGACTTCAATAAGATTTTGAGCAATCTGTACCTTTGTTTGCTCCAATTTTCGAGCTCATTTCTTTTTTGTTCTTTTCTTCTTTTCTTTATTCTGGATTGAGACTCACTCCGTAGGTCATCTCGAACCCTGTGCCTCGAGGTCAAACCCTCTCAGACACCAAAACAAACAAACGAGCAAAATTTTTCTGCCCCAGTTATACTAGGAAAATTTCGTGAGTTATTTGCAATAAAAATCTGCGGAATCGATGAGGGTATTGGAAACCCTATGTCTAAAAGGCGCAACTCATGGATCGGAGCCCTAATGTTGGCAAAAGGAAAACGCTCAACTCAGGGATTGGAACCATAATATTGGCTAAGGAAAATCGCTCAACTCAGGGGTTAGAGCCCTAATGTTGGCTAAGGAAAACCGCTCAACTCAGGGATTGGAGCCCTAATGTTGGCTAAAGGTAAAACGCTCAACTCAGGGATTGGAGCCCTAATGTTGGCTAAAGGTAAAACGCTCAGATCAGGGATTGGAGCCCTAATGTTGGCTAAGGAAAACCGCTCAACTCAGGTATTGGAGCCCTAATATTGGCTAAGAAAAAAATGCTCAACTCAGGGATTTGAGCCCTAATGTTGGCTAAAGAAAACCGCTCAACTCGGGGATTGGAGCCCTAATGTTGGCTAAGGGAAACCGCTCAACTCAGAGATTGGAGCCCTAATGTTGGCTAAGGATAACCGCTCAACTCAGGGATTGGAGCCCTAATGTTGGCTAAAGGTAAAACGCTCAACTCAGGGATTGGTGCCCTAATGTTGGCTAAGGAAGACCGCTCAACTCAGGGGTTGGAGCCCTAATATTGGCTAAGGAAAACCGCTCAACTCAGGGATTGGAGCCCTAATGTTGGCTAAGGATAACCACTCAACTCAGGGATTGGAGCCCTAATGTTGGCTAAAGGTAAAACGCTCAACTCAGGGATTGGAGGCCTAATGTTGACTTAGGAAAACCGCTCAACTCATGGATTGGAGCCCTAATATTGGTTAAGGAAAACCGCTCAACTCAGGGATTGGAGCCCTAATGTTGGCTAAGGATAACCGCTTAACTCAGGGATTGGAGCCCTAATGTTGGCTAAAGGAAAAGACACTCAACTCAGGGATTGGAGCCCTAATGTTGGCTAAAGGGAAAAATGCTCAACTTAGGGATTGGAGCCCTAATGTTGTCTAAAGGAAAAACGTTCAACTCAGGGATTGGAGCCCTAATATTGGCTAAAGGGAAAAATGCTCAACTCAAGGATTGGAGCCCTAATGTCGGCTAAAGGAAAAAACGCACAACTCAGGGATTGGAGCCCTAATGTCGGCTAAAGGGAAAAATCGCACAATTCAGGGATTGGAACCCTAATGTTGGCTAAAGGGAAAAATGCTCAACTCAAGGATTAGAGCCCTAATGTTGGGTAAGGATAACCGCTCAACTTGGGGATTGGAGCCCTAATATTGGCTAAAGGTAAAACGCTCAACTCAGGGATTAGAGCCCTAATGTTGGCTAAGGGTAAAGTGCTCAACTCAGGGATTGGAGCCCTAATGTTGGCTAAATGTAAAACGCTCAACTCAGGGGTTGGAGCCCTAATATTGGCTAAGGAAAAACCGCTCAACTCAGGGATTGGAGACCTAATGTTGGCTAAAGAAAACCGCTCAAATTAGGGGTTGGAGCCCTAATGTTGGCTTAGGAAAACCGCTCAACTCAGGGATTGGAGCCCTAATGTTGGCTAAGGAAATCACGCTCAACTCAGGGATTGGAGCCCTAATGTTGGCTAAGGAAAAAATACTCAACTCAGGGATGGGAGCCCTAATGTTGGCTGAGGAAAAACGCTCAACTCAAGGATTGGAGCCCTAATGTTGGCTAAGGAAATCACGCTCAACTCAGGTATTGGAGCCCTAATGTTGGCTAAGGAAAAATACTCAACTCAGGGATTGGATCCCTAATATTGGCTAAAGAAAAAACGCTCAACTCAGGGATTGGAGCCCTAATGTTGGCTAAAGGGAAAATGCTCAACTCAGGGATTGGAGCCCTAATGTTGGCTAAAGGGAAAATGCTCAACTCAGGGATTGGAGCCCTAATGTTGGCTAAAGGGAAAAATGATCAATTCAGGGATTGGAGCCCTAATATTGGCTAAAGGGAAAAATGCTCAACTCAGGGATTGGAGCCCTAATGTCGGCTAAAGGGAAAAATCGCACAACTCAGGGATTGGAGCCCTAATGTCGTCTAAAGGGAAAAACGCACAACTCAGGGATTGGATCCCTAATGTCGGCTAAAGGGAAAAATGCACAACTCAGGAATTGGAGCCCTAATGTTGGCTAAAGGGAAAAACATTGATATTGGGATTCTAAACTATCAAAAAAAAAATATTTTCTTCATGTTTCTCTTTTTCATTTTTCATTTCATTTTTTAATAAAATGCAGGAAAGAACTTGGAGGAAACTTCCCTTTTTGGATTGATTATTTGCTGCAAAGATGTTTCTAGCACTTGTGCATTTATTTTTCTTTTTGGTTGCACCTGTTTCTTGCACGGTTGCTTGGATTGCACCTGTTTCAATTTTTCAAACAAAGAACAATTGTTAGTTTGAAACGGTGGTTGGTTTTGTGGCCTTGATTGTTTTGATCACTTTATTTCGGCCCTTTCAACTGCAACTGGTTGCTTCCTGAACACCGATTGCATTTCTGTCTCTGGAAAAAACTCCGGCTTTTCCAGACTTTGCTAGAACTCAACCTTTTGAAATTTATTTTGCCTTCTTAAGCCTTTCCTTTTTTACTTCCTTTTCCTTTTTTTTTTCGAAGCATTGGGGAACTTTTGGTTCCTCAAACTTTGCTGCAACGGCTAGTCGTGTGGGACTTAATCCTTTCCAACTTTGTTTCGCCTTCGTAAGCCTTTTATTTCTTGCTTCTTTCTTCCAACTTCAAATTCAGAGCATTGGGGGTACCTTGACTTTTCAACTCTTTGCCGAGATAGTTAGCCATGTGGGACCCAACCTCTTTCACTTCATTTGCCTTTATAAGCACTTCGATTTGATTTTCTCCTTTCAAGAGTTTTCAATTCCGGAGCATCAGCCGACATGGCCAATCGAGGTCGACTTGATGCACCTGATGAGGCCGGGGATCTTTTGCACATTAGCCCGCACCAAATGAGAACCTTGTAAATCAGTCTTGCCATCCTTTCTTTGTCTCAGTTTCGAAAGAGTGTTAGACCGAAAGGGATTCAAAGAAAACAAACAATGGAATGGAGAATGAGTTTAAAACAAGAAGTGTCCCTTTCGGGGAAAGGAAAGAAGGACTTATCTGGAGTACATGCGGACTTCAATGAACATGACATGCCTTTTGGACTGGATGCCTGATCTGTGTAAACCATCTGGCTCTCAGAAATTCATCACAACTTTGCTTCAAAATTCGAGAAACTTTGCCAGGACTTTGTCGGCGCCGATGGCTGTGAGGATCCTCTTTTCGATCAGGGGCGCCCTTTGCGAGTATTCACGAGCTGACCTTTCTCATTTCTCTACTCATCATCGCCTTATAGTGCCCGTGTGGGGTTTTCACTAACAAGACTCTCATTTTGATTTTTCTCTGCTCACCATCGCCTTACGGTGCCCGTGTGGGTTTTCACCAATAAGACTCTCTCATTTTCTTATTATTTTTTTCATTTTTGACTATATCGGACCCAAGTAGTTGTACTCTCTGATCCTTGAACATTCTCACCGATTGATCGAAAGGACTTGAACAGGGTTTGGGTAAAAAGGATTTAGATTGAGTTACAACTTTGGAACCTTTTGGGCGGGATCATCGCCGAACCATTACAACATCTGCCCCAGTTTCACTTTTGGGGGACTCTGGATTTTATTTGGTGTGATTGAACCCCGGAGAGAGGCTGCCTACGTATCCTTTCGGAATCAAGTCGAACGTAGTTCGGGCAACTACATTTTTTTTTAATTTATTTTCTTTTGTTTTTATGTTTTGTTTTGTTTTGTTTTTCCTTTTCTTTCTTTTTCTTTCTTTTTCATTTCATTTTATTTTTCCTATTTTTTTTTATCTTCTCTTTTTTTTTTCACCTTGTCTCGTCATCTCTTTTTTTTCATCTTCTTTGCCTTTTCTTCCCTTTTTTTTTGTTTCTCTTTTTTTTTCTTCATTTATTTTGCAATAACACTTCCTGGTTCCAAAGAGGGTAATCAAAGAATGGGAGCCGGCTCAAAGGGTTTACAAAGGGTTGATAGTGTTTGGGTAGCGAGAATGAAAGCCTTCGTCATCTCAACCAGAGAATATTAGAACTATACGGAGGATCCAACATAGTACCTTTTCGCTGCATTTGCATTTACAGTTCTTTTAAGGACATTTCCTTCGATGTGTCCCAAGTTCAACGCACTCTTTTGGCAGTACTCTTGTTGCAATGCATATACCTTTCCAATCTGGACCCAATTTTCTTTCAGCTTTTCCAACTCTTTGTTTTATTTTCTTAAACGTATCTTCATTGCGATCTAATCCTTGATTCATTATTTCGAGGTCTAACAACTTTCAGGATTCGGGCATGAAGTCCGCAAGCATGTCGTGTTATTGAAATCTACACTTAATAGAACTAAAAAGAGAATAAGAAAGAAAAATGACAAGATTAAGAGAAGAGACATTCCTAGACAATGAAATATTAATTTTATTTTTTTTTGGTTTATTTTTTTTATTTTTGATTTTTGATTTTTTTTTTTGAAATTTATTGAAGATAGAAGGGTTTACATCAGAAAGTAAGACAATAAAGTAAAATATCTGGATCACACCCTGAGACAATCCGGATGCAGAAAGGATAGCAAGACTGGCTACCGAGACTCCCGTCTGACGGGGAACTTTCATGCTTGGCAACCATTTTTTGGCTTTTCTTCTATCTCGGCAATGGCTGTAATGGCCTTCAGTGCCGGATCACATTCCTCAGCTTCACAAATCATTCTGGCCATTACCCCGATGTTGTGGGTAGGCAACAGATTGTTGATCATATCAAGAGCTTCTTCATCCCGAAAAATAATTCTTTCAGCTTCAATCAAATCTTCAAATGCCCTTTTAAGGGTCCAACAGTCTCCTGTATTGTGTCCTACCGCTTCGTAGTGGTATTCACATTTAGCATCAGCTCGGGGACTTGGGGTTTGGCCGGTTTGGGGCCACTGGCTATAGCAGACCTCGCCTGACTAGCTTTTGGAACAAGGTCGAGTATAATTCACCAATAGGGGTGAAATTTTCCTTTTGAAAGGCTCTCTTGGGCGGGGATTGTATAGGGGAACATCTGATTGGGGATTATATGGAGCTTGGTAAGGATGTGCATTTCTAGGAGGTGTTGCTCGGCTTTGTGCATAATGTTGTGGTCGCGTGCAAAGTTGCGCGTTCATCACCGCATACCAACAAAACCAACCACCTGAATAGAACCTGGCTAATTTGCTCACACCAACAACCTTGTTAGTTTTGAGACATTTAACATATAGGAAATCACATGTTGGGATGTAATGCATCTAACAGTTAAACGCTTCTACCATGTGTTTGAACAGGTTGCATGTTTCATCCCGACCCTAATTAACCCTTCTTTTTTTTTTCAATCTACACCTCTTTTCTTTCATTTCTGCCTCTATTTGATCACTCTGATTTTCTTTTTCATCTGGTTTTTGTCGCTCTTTTATTTTTGGCACTATCTATTTTTTTTTTTAATTTCTCTTATATATATATATATATATATATATATATATATATATATATATATATATATATATATATATATATATATATATATATATATATTGGCGATTATTTTTTCACTCAACTAATTTTATGGCTATGATCGAATCCGATGGGGATTGCCTGTGTATCATGACCCCATATGAATCAGATCTTGCGTAGTTCGGGCAAACGAAAGGTAAACAACAATGAAACATTTTTTGGAATTTTCAATTTTCGTAATAAAACAGACTGGGTTTCACAGGTTTAAAGATGACCTACAAACTCGAAAATCAAACAACCCACATATTCTAATCAAAAGAAATTATAAACTCAAAAACAAACGGCCAGCTTCCTTTCCCTGTTTGCCAATTTCAACCAAATGGCTATTTTTGCAAACGTGGCCCCTTCCCGATTCCTCATGAATTTTGAGGCCGGGAGGATCTACTTTATGACACTTTTACAAACTTGTCTGTTCTTTTACGAAAACAACATTTCGACAATTGAAAGATACTCTAAGGCTATCTCTGCAAGAATGGTTCAATACACTGCCGAAGCTGGCTCAACTTATTTTGACCAAAAATCACAACGGCATTCACTTGCCCACTGACTCTTTTTTGTTTCTTTTTTTTCAAATTAAAACAAAAGACCTAGTTTTGCAAATACGACCTTTCAGCACTTCGGAGACGAAGATTTTAAGGTTGTGTGGGTCAGCCGGCCAAAATCTAAAAAATGACCCAAAGGTGGCTGTTTATGCAAAGTCAACCTTCCGGCGTCCCTTTCGGGAACATTCGGCTATTTTCGACAAAACGGCATCACCCGACTTATTTATGTTCTTCTTTTTTTTTCGAATTAAAATAAAGGACCCGGTATTGCAAACACGGCCTTTCAGCGCCTCGGGGACGAAGATTTTAAGGCTGTGTGGGTCAACCAGCCCAAATCTAAAAAATGACCAAAGGTGGATGTTTATGCAAAATCAGCCTTCTGGCGTCCCTTTCGGGAAAATTCGACTATTTTTTTACGAAAACGGCATCACCGGACTTATTTATGATGAAAATATTAATTTTGATATTTTTTGGCGATTTTTTGCAAAATGGGAGATTAGACCCGATAAGGGTTGCCTACGTATCTCACATCTGGTGAGAATCAAACCAGCATTGTTCGGGCATAAAACTAACTATTTCGAAAACAAAACTCTTTTTCATCGACAAATACGCTTATTAAACTGGACCCAATTTTCTTTCAGGTTTTCCAACTCTTTGTTTTATTTTCTTAAACGTATCTTCATTGCGATCTAATCCTTGATTCATTATTTCGAGGTCTGACAGCTTTCAGGATCCGGGCATGAAGTCCGCAAGCATGTCGTGCTATTAAAATCTACACTTAACAGAACTGAAAAGAGAATAAGAAAGAAAAATGACAAGATTAAGANTTTTTGAAATTTATTGAAGATAGAAGGGTTTACATCAGAAAGTAAGACAATAAAGTAAAACATCTGGATCACACCCTGAGATAATCCGGATGCAGTAAGGATAGCAAGACTGGCTACCGAGACTCCCGTTTGATGGGGAACTTTCATGCTTGGCAACCATTTTTGGCTTTTCTTCTATCTCGGCAATGGTTGTAATGGCCTTCAGTGCCGGATCACATTCCTCATCTTCACAAATCATTCCGTCCGTTAGCCCGATATTGCGGGCAGGCAACAGATTGTTGATCATATCAAGAGATTCCTCATCCCGAAAAATAATTCTTTCAGCTTCAATCAAATCTTCAAATGCCCTTTTAAGGGTCCAACAGTCTCCTGTATTTTGTCCTACCGCTTCAGAGTTGTATTCACATTTAGCATCAGCTCGGGGACTTGGGGTTTGGCCGGTTTGGGGCTACTGGCTGCAGCAGATCTCGCCTGACTAGCTTTTGGAACAAGGTCGAGTATTTTTCACCAATAGGGGTGAAATTTTCCTTTTGAAAGGCTCTCTTGGGCGGGGATTGTATTGGGGAACATCTGATTGGGGATTATATGGAGCTTGGTAAGGATGGGCATTTCTAGGAGGTGTTGCTCGGCTTTGTGTATAATGTTGTGGTCGCGTGCAAAGTTGCGCGTTCATCACCGCATACCAACAAAACCAACCACCTGAACAGAACCTGGCTAATTTGCTCACACCAACAACCTTGTTAGTTTTGAGACATTTAACATATAGGAAATCGCACGTTGGGATGTAATGCTTCTAACCGTTAAACGCTTCTACCATGTGTTTGAACAGGTTGCATGTTTCATCCCGACCCTAATTAACCCTTCTTTTTTTTTCAATCTACACCTCTTTTCTTTCATTTCTGCCTCTATTTGATCACTCTGATTTTCTTTTTCATCTGGTTTTTGTTGCTCTTTTATTTTTGGCACTATCTATT
>MU715617.1:131689-162782 GCA_026770625.1 Nicotiana glauca | reverse complement strand
AAACGGCCAGCTTCCTTTCCCTGTTTGCCAATTTCAACCAAATGGCTATTTTTGCAAACGTGGCCCCTTCCCGATTCCTCATGAATTTTGAGGCCGGGAGGATCTACTTTATGACACTTTTACAAACTGATCCGTTCTTTTACGAAAACAACCTTTCGACAATTGAAAGATACTCTAAGGCTATCTCGGCAAGAATGGTTCAATACACTGCCGAAGCTGGCTCAACTTATTTTGACCAAAAATCACAACGGCATTCACTTGCACACTGACTCTTTTTTTTTCTTTTTTTTCAAATTAAAACAAAAGACCTGGTTTTGCAAATACGACCTTTCAGCACTTCGGGGACGAAGATTTTAAGGTTGTGTGGGTCAACCGGCCAAAATCTAAAAAATAACCCAAAGGTGGCTGTTTATGCAAAGTCAGCCTTCCGGCGTCCCTTTCGGGAACATTCGGCTATTTTCGACAAAACGGCATCACCCGACTTATTTATGATCTTTTTTTTTGAATTAAAATAAAGGACACGGTATTGCAAATACGGTCTTTCAGCGCCTCGGGGACGAAGATTTTAAGGTTGTGCGGGTCAACCGGCCCGAATCTAAAAAATGACCAAAGGTGGATGTTTATGGAAAATCAGCCTTCGGGCATCCCTTTCGGGAACATTCGACTATTTTTTACGAAAACGGCATCACCGGACTTATTTATGACGAAAATATTAATTTTGACATTTTTTGGCGATTTTTTGCAAAAGGGGATATTGGACCCGATAAGGGTTGCTTACGTATCTCACATCCGATGAGAATCAAACCAGCGTTGTTCGGGCATAAAACTAACTATTTCGAAAACAAAACTCTTTTTCATCGACAAATACGCTTATTAAACTGGACCCAATTTTCTTTCAGCTTTTCCAACTCTTTGTTTTATTTTCTTAAACGTATCTTCATTGCGATCTAATCCTTGATTCATTATTTCGATGTCTGACAGCTTTCAGGATCCGGGCATGAAGTCCACAAGCATGTCGTGTTATTGAAATCTACACTTAACAGAACTGAAAAGAGAATAAGAAAGAAAAATGACAAGATTAAGAGAAGAGACATTCCTGGACAATGAAATATTAATTTGATTTTTTTTATTTTTTATTTTTTTATTTTTGATTTTTGATTTTTTTATTTTTTTATTTTTTTATTTTTTTTTGAAACTTTTTGAAGATAGAAGGGTTTACATCATAAAGTAAAACATCTGGATCACATCCTGAGATAATCCGGATGCAGAAAGGATAGCAAGACTGGCTACCGAGACTCCCATCTAATGGGGAACTTTCATGCTTGGCAACCATTTTTTGGCTTTTCTTCTATCTCGGCAATGGCTGTAACGGCCTTCAGCGCCAGATCACATTCCTCGGCTTCACAAATCATTCCAGCCATTAGCCCGATGTTGTGGGAAGGCAACAGATTGTTGATTATACCAAGAGCTTCTTCATCCCGAAAAATAATTCTTTTAACTTCAATCAAATCTTCAAATGCCCTTTTAAGGGTCCAACAGTCTCCTGTATTGTGTCTTACCGCTTCAGAGTGGTATTCACATTTAGCATCAGCTCGAGGACTTGGGGTTTGGCCGGTTTGGGGCCACTGGATGTAGCAGGCCTCGCCTGAATAGCTTTTGGAACAAGGTCGAGTATGATTTACCAATAGGGGTGAAATTTTCCTTTTGAAAGGCTCTCTTGGGCGGAGATTGTATTGGGGAACATCTGATTGGGGATTATATGGAGCTTGGTAAGGATGTGCATTTCTAGGAGGTGTTGCTCGGCTTTATGCATAATGTTGTGGTCGCGTGCAAAGTTGCGCGTTCATCACCGCATACCAACAAAACCAACCACCTGAACAGAACCTGGCTAATTTGCTCACACCAACAACCTAGTTAGTTTTGAGACATTTAACATATAGGAAATCGCATGTTGGGATGTAATGCTTCTAACAGTTAAATGCTTCTACCATGTGTTTGAACAAGTTGCATGTTTCATCCCGACCTTAACTAACCCTTCTTCTTTTTTTCAATCTACACCTCTTTTCTTTCATTTCTGCCTCTATTTGATCACTCTGATTTTCTTTTTCATCTGGTTTTTGTCTCTCTTTTATTTTAGGCACTCTCTATTTTTTTTTTTTTTTTGGCGATTTTTTTTTCACTCAACTATTTTTATGGCTATGATCGAATTCGATGGGGATTGCCTACGTATCATGACCCCATATGAATCAGATCGTGCGTAGTTCGGGCAAACGAAAGGTAAACAACAATGAAATATTTTTTGAAATTTTCAATTTTCATAATAAAACAGACTGGGTCTCACAGGTTTAAAGATGACCTACAAACTCGAAAATCAAACAACCCACATATTCTAATCAAAAGAAATTATAAACTCAAAAACAAACGGCCAGCTTCCTTTCCTTGTTTGCCAATTTCAACCAAATGGCTATTTTGCAAACATGGCCCCTTCCCGATTCCTCATGAATTTTGAGACCGGGAGGATCTACTTTATGACACTTTTACAAACTTGTCCGTTATTTAACGAAAACAGCCTTTCGACAATTAAAAGATACTCTAAGGCTATCTCGGCAAGAACGGTTCAATACACTGCCGAAGCTGGCTCGACTTAATTTGACCAAAAATCACAATGGCATTCACTTTCCCACTGACTCTTTTTTTTTTCTTTTTTTTCAAATTAAAACAAAAGACCTGATTTTACAAATACGACCTTTCAGCACTTCGGGGACGAAGATTTTAAGGTTGTGTGGGTCAACCGGCCAAAATCTAAAAAATGACCCAAAGGTGGCTGTTTATGCAAAGTCAGCCTTCCGGCGTCCCTTTCGGGAACATTCGGCTATTTTCGACAAAACGGCATCACCCGACTTATTTATGATCTTTTTTTTTCGAATTAAAATAAAGGACCCGGTATTGCAAACACGGCCTTTCAGCGCCTCGGGGATGAAGATTTTAAGGTTGTGTGGGTTAACCGGCCCGAATCTAAAAAATGACCAAAGGTGGATGTTTATGCAAAATCAGCCTTCCGGCGTCCCTTTCGGGAACATTCGACTATTTTTTACAAAAACGGCATCACCGGACTTATTTATGACGAAAATATTAATTTCGATATTTTTTGGCGATTTTTTGCAAAAGGGGAGATTGGACCCGATAAGGGTTGCCTACGTATCTCACATCCGGTGAGAATCAAACCAACGTTGTTCGGGCATAAAACTAACTATTTCGAAAACAAAACTCTTTTTCATCGACAAATACGCTTATTAAACTCTTTAGTTTTTTTTCTTTTTCTTTTCTTGACCAATAAAACAAACCATTTTTTTTAAAACAAAATTTCTTTTTTCCTTTTCTCGCTTTTTTTTAAAAAAAAATTCGGCAGAGCTCCGACACTATTTTGGTATTAGTTGTTTTTCTAAAAATAGTTATCTCTCTACACTGTTATTATTTTTTTTCTTTTCTTTTCCACAAATTTCCAATATTCCTGATTTTCATAAGCCGATCAGCATGCAAGTCTGAAGCAAATAAATGCATAAAACAAATAGGATGCAGCAGGATAATCTTTTTTATTTCAGGTTACCTGTCCTAGACGGACCCAACCCCTATGTTGAGTCCCCTAGGTCAAATGCAACATGATGCAAATAAACGTTCCTACTAGGGATCCGGCATGAAGTCAAGTTATTTTAGGTTCAAAACCTAGGTATGTGTTCTAGACTATGTACCCGAGCGGCCAACTCGAGTTGAGGAGGGGGCTACGTACCGGGAACCCGCAAGATCGTCCGGCTTAGTAACTTATCCGAGCCTCTTTCTTATTTCAGGGTATGACACTAACAGAATAGGGAGTCTCAACCAGTAAGCACATCCCCGGAGGTGAGAAGAGAAGGGTTTCGGCACAGTTTATATATACAGTCCAAATAATATCAAAGCGATAAAGCATTTAGCACATTTAGCAGGAAAACATGTAGGAAAATCAGATAAAGCCAAATATAACAGTTATTCTAAGTTCGAATTCTTAAACCCTGAACCGAAGTTATGGGTTTGTTTCCCCAGCAGAGTCGCCAGAGCTGTCACACCTCTTTTTTACGCACCTAACCCGGAGGATAAATGTATAAGGGGAGTTTTTCCAATTTAAGTGATATTATTCGAAATGGGATTATTTATTTATTTTAGAGCCGCCACTTGGGAAAGGTTTTGCTTTTGGTGTCCCAAGTCACCGGTTTATCTTGAATCCCAAATTGAGGAAATTTTTGACTTTCCAAGTGAAGTCTGCAAACCAAAAATTCTAAGTAAGGAATTATGTTGACCCGAGGGAAGGTGTTAGGCACCCCCGGATCCCGTGGTTCTAGCACGGTCGCTTAAACTGTTATAAATGGCTTAATATCTGATTTTAATACATGTTATCCTATAGTGCAATTTTAGAGATTATTTACCGCTTTATTATTATTTTTAATGAGAATTGCAACGTCGTGAAAACACATCTCGAACCACGTCACATCAATGTACCCGTGGTTATTGACATATTTCGACTCCGTTGAGATTTGGATTTGGGTCCCATAAATGTGCACCCGAGTTTAAGAAAGTAAATTATTAAAAGCGCGCCTAAAGATACTAGCACGTTATTATTTTGGGAAGGCCGTGAAATTCGCTAAACGGCCCGTCCCAAAATCTAAGTATTTTAGTATACATTTATGAGGGCCCTGCAATTTATGTGCTTTATTCGGCGAGGCTCATCTCATTTGTTTTAAAGGGCATCCTAAAGCAAGCTATAATTTCTATTAATAATGAAATAAAACCTAACTAGTTATTATCATTTAAGCATACTACATTTAGATCTGCAAACTCCAAACAATCTGCATGGGGGAATCGTAATCCAAGCCCAGCACGAAATGGACCATTCACAGGCACGGGCCCAGGCCCCAAACGGATATGCATATCAGACCCAGGCATGGGCCATTCATTTTTGGCCCTGAAGCATACGCTTTATTCAAAAGGGGGATGTTGAGCCCTAGCAGTTAAATTAAATAATGCTTCAATTCAATGTGCACAAGTATTTACTGAAAATTTTAAACCATCAAGTTGAATGAACTACCTCAATGAAATGAACAATTATTCTCTGACTTTTACTCCAAGCCTTTATACTAACCAAAAATTATCAACTCAAGTTCATGCGTCTATCAGATTTAAAGCCGTTGTTCATACCAGGAATTAACACAAGCCATCATGGAAAGGCTTAACTTGTTAAAATGATTAGCTATTATACCGCGTTATTCATACGATTAGTCATATCTAATTTTATACCTGCTTGCGACCCCAGCACCCTAAATATGGAAGATATAGTAATTAGCTATTACGATCAAGTTCGTCTTCACATTAATGTCATAGCTAACTAACTTAATTGTAGCAAATCTGAGTAGCTCATACAATCCAGTACAGGTTCATGGTCATATAATCAATAATCCAAAGTCCCTCTAGTTTAATTACAAAACAAGTTTCAGAACTTCTAATTGATACTAATGTGTATTGGAAATCTATAACTACAGTTTAAACTAATAGTGAAATAACAACAACAACATACAGAGGCAAATTCAGATGATAGCAATACTTCGTCATTTGATTTCATAATCGTCCAGATACATCGAATGAAACTTCAAGGAATTAGAGACAATAAGGTACCTCGAAATACAATCGAGCAGAAGGAGGAGTTAGCAACAGAACAGCAGGCAGCAGCAAATAACACCAGCAAAAGTTCAGGGAACTAATTCAAGACCAAACCACAGTCAAAATACCCAGGAAGAAAGAAGCTTAACCAAAATACTGCATCTACTAGAATTAAACTAGGCAGTCAAAGAACAACTTTCGACAATCAGATAATATCTAGCAACCCTCAAATAAATCACCAAACACTTTCAAATGCCCTCTCAAATTGATTCCAGGAGCTTTCGAGACTGATTTTTTGGACCTCTTAAAGACTCTTAAGAACTTATTTGAATTTGGAACCTCTCGACACTCTAAAGGACTGATTCAAGACCCTCAAAAACTTTCCTCACTCTTTATCAACTGACTGACCAAGACCTGACCCTTAAATCTCTCAAGATAACTTTGAAAATGATCTCTTTAAACTCTCTAAGAAACTGATTTTTTAGGATTCAAAAACCAGCCCTTTATTCTGTCCAAAGTGTTCCTATTTATCCTCATTCCATCCCCCTTCCAGCTTCTTAAAAACCATTATTCAAATCATTTTCTACCCATGATATTCCCTTACAACCCACTATTGAATGTTTTGTTGATTTGTTTAATTCAAAGTTATAGGCAGCCATTTGTTTAACCCCTTCCCATATCACCATGTTGTGTTCCCCACTAATGTATTAGTTTAATTCAACTGGTACTTAGTGGACAGAACAATTAAATAATTCTTCAAGTTTTATTCCCAAATTACCCCTGAAACTACTACACTCACTACCCATCAGCTATAACCAAATTCATCTAATTAATTAACTAAACTACAACACCTATAATCAATTCAACTTATCAACCCAGTCAGCAATTCAGGCTAGAAACTTAGATCAAATCAAAATGGCATCAAAATGAAGACCAACGAGACAGAACAAGATCACCTTTGAACTAACAAGATCATATTTCTGATACAGATACATAGACTAAACACACTTGAAACGTATTACATTTCTAAATCAACATCAGGCAAAGCAGATCAAACGTAGTGAGATTAACAGTAATAGGAAACCGACTGGGAAATTGTTACGGATTTAACAGAAACGATCTATGAACAACTGATTAGTTTGAAAGAGAACAAACTAAAATCAGAGAAACCAAACATACATACTAACATTTTTTAGAGACCAAAAGGAAGAAACAACCAGAAAAGCTTAAAGAGATCGACAAATTCACGATAATAGCCTAAAAACAAACAATTCACGAAATTTGAGTGATCAAGCCATTTGATTCAATGACTACTGACTAAGCAATTCACACGTTGTGAAGAACTAATCTCGCATGAACGGGTTCAGTTCAACACAGAGACAAAAATAAAAAATGAAGCAGGAGGAGAAAGGTACTGAGAATTTAAACGAAAACTACAAAAAATAACAGAAAAAGAAAAGAGAATTGAAAAAAAAATACCCGGAAATCAAACGGACCAAAACTGAAAATTCCTCGTCCCTTCGCTTTGGATTGAAGCGGACCTTAATCGCGTGTTTTCAATAATGAAAACATACGACTAAAGTCTAATTTAGTCCAAAGATCCTCACAGCCCGTTGGATTTTTAAACTAAGGGCTCAGCTTTTCTGTGATTTACTATTTGAGACCTTAGAAGGGGATTTGAGGGGAAAGGGGTAGGGATTTGGTATGGGAAAGTCGCAGAGGTCACAGGGCGTGGGTTTGGGGTTGTTTGGAGGTGGCGCCGCTACTGGAGGTCTTGTGGCGGCGGCTAGGGTTCTTGGCTCAAAATCATTATTCGACGAATCGTGGGTTGATTCGAGGGGGACTAGTGGCGTTCTAGTGGTGAGGGAGGTCTAGGGGTCAAAGGGTGTAAGTTTGGTGGCTATTGGATGGGTTGGGGTTTCTGGCTGATCTTTGATCGAATATTCGAAGAGATCCATAGGGATTCGGGGTTAGCTGTTAGGATGGTTGGAACGAGGAGGTTGAGGGGATCTTAGGGTGTAAAAATGGAGGCGTTTGGCCCACCGGAACCTCCATGAGGCGATTTTCGGTGGGCGGAGTACGGTGGTCGAAAGCGGAGGGTTATTTGGGGGTCTCCAGGTTAGAGACGAAGGGGTGAAGGGGTCTGATTTGGTTTGGGGGGTAGGGTAATGGATTTTGGTATATTAAAAAGCCTTGATTAATCAGGGCCGTTGGATGATGGGATCCAACGGTCCCGATTGAATCACTTAAAACTAAACGGGGTCGTTTAGGTTAATACGGGGCGGACCGGGTTGGGAACGGGTATAGGGGTGACCCTTGGATCGTTGGATTGGTTTGATCCAACGGCTTGGATTAAACGTGACAGGACGACGTCGTTTAGGACGAGGGTGGGATTGGATCGGATCTAGGACGTGCCATTGGGCCTGATTTTAATCTCAATTTTTGGCCCAGTTCCGATTTTGCTCTTTATTTCATTTCTTCCTTTTCTTTTATTTTCCTTTTTTAATTCCTAATTACCAAAATTCTAAATTAAATTGTAAAAACCAAAATTAGCTTAAGAAATACTAATTAACCTTTAATAATAATTATCACACAAAATTAAATACAAAGAAAAATCACACAATTTGACATTAGATACTAAAATGCGAAGTACGTTATTTTTCGGTTTTTATTTTTGTAAAGCAAACTCAATTACTCCTAATTGTAGAATTAAATCCTTAGTGCAAGATGCGACATATTTTTGTATTTTCATTAATTAAACAAATAAAAATGCATAGACAGATGTAAACAATACAAGAAAAATAACACAAAATTCACGACAATTGCAAACAAATAAAAACTATTTTATTTTGTATTTTTTGGGAGTAATTCTCATATGGGGCAAAAATCACGTGCTCACAGCATTCTACGAGTATCTCAAAGGTATGGATAATAATGGAGGATTAACTAGTAATAAATTGCAATAAATAAGATTTATATAAATGACACTCCGTTAGTTATTTAATATTTTATTTTGATATGTCTTAGTAAAATTCCTGACTCAGCCACGGAGATGCAAATTGTGTCCCGTTATGTTGGAGAGTGAGATTTGATTAGTTGGTGTTTACAGGTTTGGGCAACAATGACTACCCAAGTGGAAAGAAGACAAAGACTTTCTCGATCTGTCTTCTTTTATCAAGTGGGATGCAGTAGGGTCAACCCGTTAATAAATCCACCATCTTAAAACGTTGGTTTCAAGTGGAGCAGGGCGATTTATTGATAAACATAATTTAAACCATATGCAGTTAAAGCTTTAGTTGCACTTGTGTAAATACCACCATCATTCCAATTTATACAGTGTAATCTGATTGGTAAGAAGTTTAAGAAAGAAAGAAATACCTTTGGTAGAACTGTATTACCTCGGTAGTCTTTCATTTAAAGTTCAAAATCTGTATTCATTTCTTTTAATAAATAGATTAATTCTATTTTAAACTAGCTTTAACTACTCTTATACAAAAGAAAAATTTGGAGAAATGATAAAGTTATCTCTCTGCTATCTATAAGTCACGAGTTTGAGCTGTGGAAACAACCACAAATACTTGTATCAGGATAGGTTGTCTACATCACATCCCTTGGATTATGGCCCTTTCGCAGACCTTTCATGAACGTGTGGTACGTAATGCACCCAGCTGCCTTTTTATTAACTGGTCCTATACACAGATGCACGCTTACCGAAGCACATTAGTTATGTGTTTGATTTTGCTCTAGGAGGTCAAAGGTTCAAACCTCAACTAGCACATTTTTCTTTTGCAAATATTTGAGAGAGCCTTTGTGGTTAAAAATTGTGAAGAAATGGAATTGAACTCAAAACCTTTTTCAACTTAATACTCAACAAAACCAATGGAATAAGGCTATTTCTTGTATAAAAGTATGATAATCAAAGTTATATCCCAACTCTTCTATAAATTTCGACACCACTTACAAAAATTCATGTGTACGCTCATGTATATGACCATGAAGCTAATTAAGATTATTCACGTAAGATACCTTATGCACTCGGCTGCCCTTTTGTTTGTTAGGTCCGAAAGAATCCGATGTCGCATGGAAACTAGTAAAGCAAATCCTCAATGACGATAAATCAGACAACAAAAGAGATACAAATAACTTTGATTAAACGTGTTACACTTTCCTTCGAGAGATAGGAAAATCAAATATATTAAGAAAATTAGGACAAAGCATAAGTAGTGTAAAATGCTGATGGATAACCAAGTTGAAACAGTTGAATTACACATAACTTGTATTTACACCGTCCAATGACATTCACAGAATTATGTGCAAGTTTAGATATGGCAGTGAGGTACTAAGACTTTATTTTCCATGGAGTGTGATGATGTTTATTTTGCATTTACTTTTTAAGCAGTATCGACCTATTTTATATATACATATTAGATTTTACAAAAAAAATATAAAAAAATTCAGACTCTTTTCTGTGTAAGACTCGTGTCTAAGCAAGTAGATAAGATGGTCCAAACATTTAACACAGACAAAGAATAACTTCACACGTAGGAACCAAAGCAGAGGACCATTTCCAGATGCTTGAATTTTGGACTTGAACTTTGGACCATACCCTTTTTAATTTGGTTCATGCATTACTATGTCAACAGAGCCCAAGGCACAGACAGACAATGACCTAAATTTGGATAGTTTATAGATTACAACATAGTACGATCTATACCAATGTATATAGACAAGTTTTACAAGACTAGAAACTAGCAACTTGCAGAGGCGGATACAGCTTTACGGTACCAATTTCATCTGATTCCAATACTTTCGACACGGAATATAAATTTATGTGTAAAAATTTACTACAATCACTCATAACAAATAGTAGATATGAACCCATAATTTTAAAAATACAATAGGTTCAATGCTAGTTACAAACCTTAAGGGGTCGTTTTGTACACAGGATAATGTCACGTCCTCAGTTCTTAACTAAGTACACGTGCGGCACTTGACAACTTGCTCACGATCTTGCACAACTTGCTCACGTTCTTGCTATGCCAAGTCAGCCTTACTACACTCAAGATCGCTAAGAGAATGGAAGAAAGAACACAAGAGAATTGCTAAAGGAAGCTTTGTATTAGAGAGAACTTGAAATGTTTGCTTGATTGATGAATTACAAATGAATGCCCCCTATTTATACTAATCACCTAGGGACTAGTATGTAAATAATAATTGTTCTACAAGTCCTTCCATATTTACAAATAAGTCCATTCTCTAGAATTCTCTACAAGACTAGAATATTCCAAGGACTTTCCTAGAAAATCCATAGGATTCTAAGGTCTTCCATGAGAAATCTCCATATTTCTCTAGAACCTTCCTACAAGTGCATAAATATCTAGAGCTTCCCAAGGAAATTCTCCATAGTTCTAGAATATTCTACCAAGATTTAGTCCCAAATTTATGTAACACATCCATGTGGCAAAAATATATGCCAAGTGTCACCTATGTGGCGTGATGACATGGCAGGTCATCACACTCTCCCCCACCTAATATTGCGACGACCGCGGCGCAATGCTGTTGCATAAACTCTCGGATCTTATCTTTGAATTGCCACAAGTCTTCATATCGTTCCCACGTGGCCTCCTCCGGTGATTGCCCTTTCCAATGGACGAGGAACATAGCAGTGGCTTTTTGCCCTTGTTTTCGCCTGGCTTGGTAATCTATGATAGCCTCAATCTCCCGATCATGCGAGGCGGTGATAGTCATTGGCGCTCGACTTGATTGGCCCCTACTAGGATCATCCTTATCTTCATGATATGGCTTAAGCATGCTCGCATGGAAAACAGGGTAGATCTTAAGATACGACGGCATGTCAAGCTTGTATGAGATCTTGCCTATCTTGGCGACGATCTTAAATGGCCCCTCATACTTGCGAATTAAATTCTGATGCATGCCCCGTAGTGCCTTGAATTGCCTTGGGTTAAACTTCACCATGACCATGTCCCCAACCCTATAATCTGTGGGACGCCGCTTACGGTCCGCAAATTTCTTCATCTTCTTAGCTGCCTTATCCAAGTAGGACTTAGCAGTGTCGAGCTGCTCCTCCCATCCTTTAGCCATATGATAAGCCCCCAAACTTTTTCCCTCGAAGGCGGCTGGTAATGAATGTGGAGTTTGTGGTTGTTGACCTGTGGCTAGCTCAAATGGTGTCCGCCCCGTGGACTCACTCCGCTGTAAGTTATAAGAGAATTGGGCGATGTCTAGGAGCCTTGCCCAATCTTTCTGGTGCGCACTTACATAATGCCTCAAGTAGCATTCCAGTAAGGCATTGACCCGTTCCGTTTGTCCATCCGTCTGTGGGTGGAAACTAGTAGAAAAGTGCAGTTCCGTGCCTAGTATGTCGAACAACTCTCTCCAAAAGTTCCCAGTGAAGCGGGGGTCTCGATCACTGATGATATGCCTTGGTAAGCCCCAATACTTTACCACGTTCTTAAAGAATAACTTGGCGGCTTCCTTAGCTGTGCAACCCGGTGAGGCGGGCATGAAAGTGGCATATTTGGAAAATCTATCCACGACCACCATAATAGTACCATAACCGTCGGACTTCGGTAGGCAAGTGATAAAGTCCATAGTCACGCTCTCCCATGGACGCTCTGCAACTGGTAATGGCTCCAAAAGTCCTCCGGGTTGTTTTTGTTCAACCTTGTCCTGTTGACAGACAAGACAAGTCTGCACATAGCACTCTATGTCATCTCGCATGTGTGGCCAATAGTAGACTGACTCAACCAAGGCCCTAGTGCGACGTTGGCCTGGATGACCAGCCCACATTGTATCATGACTCTCCCTTATTATCCGCCGTCTGATGTCTCCAAACTTAGGCACGTAGACCCGCCGACCCGTGGTAAGTAATAGGTCATCTTCTACCCAAAAACGTCTCGTCTTGCCCTGGTTGGCTAACTCGATAAGTTGTTTGGCTGCTGGATCATGTTGCATGCCTTCTTTTATAGCCTCACGAATGTCCCAAGTTGCTGAAGTGATGGCAGCAAGCTCGGCTTTCCGGCTCAAGGCATCAGCTACAACATTACCTTTGCCCGGCTTGTACTCTAGCACATAATCAAACTCGGCCAAGAAGTCTTGCCACCTAGCCTGTTTTGGCGTGAGCTTCTTCTGCGTCTGAAAGTAGCTAGTAGCCACATTGTCGGTCTTGACCACGAACCTCGACCCGAGCAGATAATGTCTCCATGTACGAAGGCAATGCACAATTGCAGTCATTTCCTTCTCTTGCACCGTGTAACGCCGCTCCGTCTCATTTAACTTGCGGCTCTCAAATGCTATGGGATGCTTATCCTGCATCAGGACACCCCCAATGGCGAAGTCTGAGGCATCTGTGTGTACCTCAAATGTCTTAGCAAAGTCAGGTAGTGCCAAGACTGGCTCCTTTGTTATAGCTGCCTTAAGGCCTTCAAAGGCCTTTTGACAATGCTCTGTCCAAACCCATGGATTGTTCTTCTTTAGCAACTCGGTCAATGGTGCGGCCTTTGCTGAGTAGCCACTGATGAACCGACGATAGTAGTTAACAAGGCCAAGGAAGGATCTCAACTCAGTTACCTTTGAAGGTGCCTCCCACTCCTGGATAGCACGTACCTTAGCCTCGTCCATGCGTAGCTCGCCATTGCTAATGACATGGCCCAAGAAGTGCACCTTTGATTGTGCAAACTCGCACTTTTCCTTCTTGATGTATAGCTCGTTCTCCCGCAAGACTTGGAAAACTTTCCTTAAATGCTCCATGTGTTCCTCCAAGTTGTTGCTGTAGATGACTATGTCATCTAGGTAGACTACCACGAACTGATCAAGGTAGGGATGAAAAATCTTATTCATAAGAGTGCAAAATGTGGCCGGTGCATTGGTTAGGCCGAAGGGCATCACCAACCACTCAAAGGCTCCATATCTTGTCACACATGCTGTCTTTGGTTCATCCCCTTCAGCAATGCGTACCTGGTAGTAGCCCTTTCGAAGATCCACCTTGGTAAAGTACTTGGCTTGCCCAAGTCTATCGAACAAGTCAGCAATGAGCGGGATCGGGTACTTATTCTTCACTGTAACCTTATTAAGTGCTCGGTAGTCTATGCACAAGCGCAACGATCCATCCTTCTTCTTCTGGAACAATACCGGTGCGCCGAAAGGTGCCTTTGATGGGCAAATGTGACCAGCATCCAGCAACTCTTTCAATTGTTTCTTGAGCTCCTCTAGTTCGGGCGGTGCCATACGATATGGGGCAAATGCAGGTGGCTTAGCCCCTGGCTCCAACTCAATCTTGTGATCCACCTCTCGCCTAGGCGGCAAGTGCTTAGGCAACTCCTCGGGCATGACATCTTTGTTTTCCTCAAGCAGCTTCTCTATGCAAGGCGGCAATGTCTCTTGAAAACTCTTGTCTTCTTCTAGACTTGTAATGGTTGCCACGAATGTTGGCTCCCCCTTCTTGATCCCCTTGACAATCTGCATAGCTGAGATTTGTGCTTGGATTTGTCCGTGTGGCATAGTCATTGTAGGTACCATGCAAGCTCCTTCTCGCTCCATAACCAAAAGACGTTGGAGGTAGGGGTCGATCAAAGTATGACAATGTCTAAAGAACTCTTGCCCCAGTATGATGTCAAATATATCCATAGCGGTTACGGTAAAGTTTGTCATACCTTTCCAAGTTCCCAATTTGACACCTACTCCATTAGCTATCCCGCGAGCATTTTGTACCTCGGCATTCACGGTCTTGACGCGAGAGTTGGTTGGGGCAAGCTTCAATTCTAGTCTCTTTGCCGCAGCCTCAGTCACAAAATTATGAGTTGCTCCAGTATCCACCATTGCACGAGCGGGCTTGTTGTTGATGGTGAGATCCACGTACTGATTGCCACTCTCGGTAGGTTGGATAGCTTGCTTTGTGACAGCACCACATAATCCGATCATACCTAGCTGTGCAGTTCCCGAACTCTCTCCTTGCGGCTGCTCCTTTCGTTCACGGACTATGGCGCTGAGGCTCTTTAGGTCGGGACAATTCCTAAAGCCGTGCGGCCCTCCGCATATGTAGCATCCCTTTTTCTCGGCCTGTGCCTTCTTCTCGGCGTAACCCTGACGACCACTCGACTTTTTGGAATCTTGAGTCTTGGAGTATTGTTGATGTATCTCCTTGCCTTTGCCACGATCTCCCCCACCTTTGACATTGTTAACTTTTGACTCCTTGCCATTGCCTTTGTCGTGCTTGTCATGCCTGAAATCCATCAATGATTCGGCCTCTACTATAGCTTGGTCTATATCAGTGACTTGTCGGCATTGCAACTCCTGCTTAGCCCAATTTTGCAACCCGTCCATGAAGTGGAACAACAAGTCATCGTTGGTCAGGTTGGGGATTTGAAGCATAAGGGTAGTGAAATCCTTGACATAGTTACGTATGCTCCCTGTTTGCTTCAATTCCCTAAGCTTGCGCCTTGCCTCGTACAAGACATTGTTTGGAAAGAATTGTCGCTTGAACTCGGCTTTGAACTGATCCCATGTGTTAATAGTACATAGACCTTTATCCGCGTCCGCCATCTTCCTTCTCCACCAAAGCATGGCAGTCTCTGAGAGGTACAATACCGCAGTGTTGATCTTGGCCTCGTCGTCCCTCACTTTGCCGTGCCTGAAGCAGTTCTCCAAGTGCCAAAGGAAATTTTCCACTTCTTGTGCGTCACGAACACCTTTGAACATCGGTGGTTTGGGAGCATCGATCTTGGTCTCTCTCGTCACCATAACATTGCTGGCTACCTCGGTCACGCCAGCATTGACATGCTCCTCGAGTGAATCTATCTTTTCCTTCATAGCATCGATAGTACTCAAAGCCTCCATGAGTCTGCATTCTAAGGCAGTGATGGTTTGCCTTAGTTCCATCTCGGTCTGTGTACGTCCCTCCAAGTCATTTCGGATACTCTCAATCTCTTCAAGAGTGTGCCCTTCAAGAACGCTAAGGGCGCCTTCCACCTTCCCCAAGCGTTGGCCAAAAATCTCCACGGCGTCCATCCCCGCGTTCATCCTCATCACCCACTCTTTACCGAGCGAGACGTCCTCGGGCAGGACCTCCACTTCATCCTCGCTCGCCTCAGTGGCAGATGATCCTTGGGATGTAAGCCCTTTGTTTGACACAACCTCGGGTGGTACCTCCGGGATCTTGTTGGTGGCATTCCTCTTTTTCCCACGGCCGCTCTTGCCGGCAACGTCCTGGATGACGTTGGCTTGGGTGTTGGCAGCGTTAATTTCTCCGTCGTTCGCCATTCCCTTAGTTGAAACCTCGCTCTGATACCACGTTGTCACGTCCTCAGTTCTTAACTAAGTACACGTGCGGCACTTGACAACTTGCTCACGATCTTGCACAACTTGCTCACGTTCTTGCTATGCCAAGTCAGCCTTACTACACTCAAGATCGCTAAGAGAATGGAAGAAAGAACACAAGAGAATTGCTAAAGGAAGCTTTGTATTAGAGAGAACTTGAAATGTTTGCTTGATTGATGAATTACAAATGAATGCCCCCTATTTATACTAATCACCTAGGGACTAGTATGTAAATAATAATTGTTCTACAAGTCCTTCCATATTTACAAATAAGTCCATTCTCTAGAATTCTCTACAAGACTAGAATATTCCAAGGACTTTCCTAGAAAATCCATAGGATTCTAAGGTCTTCCATGAGAAATCTCCATATTTCTCTAGAACCTTCCTACAAGTGCATAAATATCTAGAGCTTCCCAAGGAAATTCTCCATAGTTCTAGAATATTCTACCAAGATTTAGTCCCAAATTTATGTAACACATCCATGTGGCAAAAATATGTGCCAAGTGTCACCTATGTGGCGTGATGACATGGCGGGTCATCACAATAAGGTGAAATAAAGTGTGGTACTAAATTTATACTATGTTTTGTTGACGGTATAAATATATTCCGGGATAATTTTTTACCGTCAACAAAACATAGTATAAATTTAGTATCACACTTAATCTTGGATATCTCATCTTATCTCATCTTATCCCATCAAATTTGAAATTATTTTATCACATCTCTCAGGTGGGATAAATTAGTCTATGAATAATAATCCCGAAATGATTTAGTCCGCGTATCAAACAACCACTAAGTGGGATTGGCAAGGATATCCATGAGTTGCGATATCCCATATGATTAGCTATTCCACCTTTTATATGGGATAATTGATTTCACCATTAAATATAAAATGGTTATCAGGACTAATTAATATCTATAACCAAAACATGGGATAAATCAGTCTTGCATTTTATATCCAAATTGTTATCCCATATCCCACTAACTAAACGATCCCTAAAGGTTGAACTCATAAAATTTAAATCTTAAATTCGCACGTAGTAGTAGGTGTAATCACAAAAATCTACAAGGGAAACAACTTGATGTACCACTTGCTGTGTCCTTTAAACTAGTTGCAAAGCTTTTGTCTCAACATCCCTAACATGGGCCATATATCATTATTTGTTGATAATATCATTAATGTCACCATCATAGCACTGCCAAATATGCCTTTCCTGCATTGAGCTCAAACACATACATCCATTGTCCACTTCCACTATATGTTGTATATATGTATGTATGGGAAAAAAGATAAAAATACCTCTCTAGTCTCTACTATATCAAACTGTTTAATTTTACCTTCTGTTATACTCTTAGATCCATCCATATTTTTGTTATTAATTGTGTTGCACGGTTACACGGACTCTCCAAAATAACTACCATACTCGTATCGAATTCTCCAAAAATGCATTCATCAATATTTTCAGAAAGTCCGATCAACATAGTTTATTAGCATGTCTTTTCGTTTTGGTCGTTGATCCTTAATAGAGTTTCAACCTAGATATATTAGAGAGTAATTTTAAACGATTGTAAAAGATAAATGGATAACTTTGGATCTTTTTCTCGAAGTATTTAGACACAGAAAATCCAATATATTATTCCAAGCTGGAGCTCCATTAATGGCAATGCAAATACGAGAGCCATGGGATATTTTAGAGCATTTATTGGATACCAAGGGGAAGGCGCAGCCGCAAAAATCCAAAAAGGTCCATCACTTTCTCACTAGGCCAAGGGGGACCTAATTGTATCTTGCTTATCCTGAAACTTTTGATAAGTCAATTTAGTCTATTTATAATTTTTATTTTATAGAAGAACTGTCCAAACTGTATATAGCGTTATTACATACAGCGGCTAAGCCACATGGTCACAAGGGTGATCAACTAACCACCCTTCGTTGAAAAATTGTGTTGTATATACATATATAAAATATTACGTTTTAGAGGTATATAATACATGTTGAATACCCTTTGAACTTTGGCGAGAATTTCTTTTCACTTCTTTCAAATTTGAATACCCTTAAAAAAATTCCTAGCTTCGCTGGTGATTGCATAGGTGCGACTTCAATATCGTTACTACTAAATTAGATGCATAATAAATCAAGCATAAATATGAAGGCATAGACTGCATTTAAAAAGTGTAAACATACTGGTCCAGGTACTGCAGTCTAGATAGGTCAAGCATCATTTTGTTCAGAAAATTTAATATTGCAAATATGGAAACATGGCATATTATTGTAGTCCAGGATCTAGAAACAAGGATTCAGTATATGACTGTATGAGTCTAATGTTATTACGTATATATACTGCTCTCAACTCTGTCTATATATTATGGAAAGTAGTATACCGTAATAACATGAGACTCATTAAACTCAAAAAATGCTAAATCCAATCCTTAAAAACATTATATAGGCTGTTACATGTAAAAATTCGTCATGTAAGTATAGTCACGTATAATGGCGGAACCAGGATTTTCATTTAGGGGAGTCAAAATATAAAAAAATAAACTCACCAAGAAGTTAAGGGGTGTCATTATATATAATACATATTTATTTAAAAATTATCGAACTAAACAGTGTAATTTTCCGACGAAAGGGTGACGGTTGACATCCTTTGGGGGCATGCAGCTCCGCCACTGGTCACGTAAGCAGCTCATCTTGCATTATATACAAGTGATACCACTTAGAAATAACAAAAAACTCATTTTCCAACTCAACTTTATATCTAATGTCTTTCACCATGTGGAAACCATGGGTTTTTTATTTTTATTTTTTAACGGGGTCCAAAAATGAGTTGTTATTTTTTTAAATAGTATCACCTGGATATTATGTTAAGTCTGTCTATATAGCAGAGTGGCAGCCTATATAGATGTGTTTCCAAGTAGCATTTTCTGGCGTTTTTTATATTTTCTATGGTATATAGGTGTAGTTTAGTTATTTTAGTTTAATGATTTCAGTTCAATAAATTAAAAACGAAACGATCATTTGTATTTTTTTGGTTGCAAACTCTCTATTATAAAGTTAATACATTGAACAAAATCTCTATTCTATTATCCCAATATGAAAAGAAGAAAAAAAGGCAAAGGGGTCTTTTATTGCAGTAGAGCACTCAACAAAATACTTGCTGCCTAGTTTTTTCTTGAAGTCACATGTAAACCTAACCAATATGAAAAACTCTATCAAGTTACACGTTTTACACCTAATTGATTGCAATGTTGGTCCAACTTCTTGCCGGCAAGTAGGATGGCAAAATGGTTAAAAGAAAACAGTTAACCACACATATTATCCAATAAAAATAAGTTGGATAATGAATTTTATAAAAACAGGTTAAATATGGATAAGAACCATATTATCCATTTAGAAAATGGATAACCAATGAGTATAACTTTTATATTTGTAAAGTCTCAAATTGAGAGTTCCACAAATTTAAGGAGACTAAGAAGTCTTCCAAAAGTAATCATATGCAAGAAGTCATGGATAATATAGTTATACATATTATCCGTCGATTAACCATTTTTTATCCGTATTAAGTATGGTCCGTCAGATAATTTATCCATTTTTCATTACCCGTTTTCGATCCGAACCATATCCTACCCTAGCCGCCCGTTTGCCTCTCCCACAGGCAAGCATCATATCGATTATCTAACAGCTTCCTCTAAAACCATGAAAGAGGTTTCTCTTCGCAACTAGAATTATTTAACCTTAACCTTAAGTTAAGGTCAACTATATGAATTCTCATTCACCATGCCACTTCATTTAAACTCATTTCTAGTGTCGATGAGACACATGCCTTGGTGAACACGCTCCAATGATATATTTTGTATTGCGAGGATTCATCATGAATTGACAAATTTCATGCCGATTGGCGATTGCTAATCTGCCGCAGCCCTTCTCTTTTACCCGTTCTTAGAACCGACAATATGAGTAAGTTTTGAGTTATGAGAATAGTTTGGCTTTAACTAGATAAAATACATGAAGTAATTTTCTCAACCTTTCTCTTCATCTTTGTATAAGCCATATATCCCTAGCCGATTCTCAAATCACTTCGCCATAATCGAGTGCTAGTAAAGGTACCATCTTAAAGACAGTCTAACGTTATTACTCATCAAAATGAATAAATTAAAGAAATAGATTATCTAATGTTATTTCCTAAACTTCAAGATAGGTAAAAATAGCAACGGGCTAGCCAGTTTACGGACTGGTCATTCAAAAATAGCTAATGTTCATAAATTCATCGGAAAAGGCCTAAAAATGCCACTCAACTTTCAGAAATTGTTTATACATGCCATCCGTTAGAAAATTTATATTTCCATGCCACTGCAGTTAAAGAAATGGTTCATCCATGCCATTATTGACTAACGGCTCAATTTTTATTTGGCTCATCCATGCCACTGCCGTTAATCAATAATGGCATGGATGGGTCATTTCTTTAATGGCAGTGGCATGAAATGAGCACTTAAATTTAACAATGTTTTCAATGTTTTCATTAGTCAACAATGTTTTCGTTCAGATTTATCTTTACACGAATAGTGGCTAATTTTCGATTACTTTTGAAACTATGATTATTTTTGAATGACCAATAGTAAATTTAACTATTTTTGAATTTCTCCCTCAAGATAGCCTTAATGATCTAGCTTCTCTCTCTGATTTCGTTCTATATTTCATGAACTATTTGTACTAAATTGATTGCTCAGTTACTATTAGCAGTACTAAATTGATTGCTCAGTTACTATTTCATGAACTATTTCGTTCTTAAAGAAGCAAACAACCAAAAATTATAGCCTCAAGTCTCAAAGGGAGGGCAAAAATGTGAATACAGTGCAAAATACAGTAAAACTGGAAGGAAAAAAATTATAATTACATCTTTATGCCATCTCCAACCCTCCCTTATTTTTCGATAACTAGTTTTAAATATTCATATAAATATTATTAAATAATATATTTGTATTAAGAAAATGGATAAGTTCTTAAAAATTATAAATACTTAAAAATTAAAAGAGTTCAAGTATAATATCGAATAATAATCATGTTATGACAGAAAATTATGGCCATGTTACATTATTTAAATAAGAAGATAATTAAAGCGATTGTTTTTAAATCCTAAATATCTAAACTTCCAACATATTTTAAAATAAAGAAGGATTTATCGGGTAAAAGTTAATGAATGTTTCAATTTTGAGTCGTTGTATTTAATTATGACAAACCACTTTTGTTTTCATTCGCAAAGCGGGGATTAGGTAAAATAGGGACCGGTACGGGACAAGATATTCGTGAAATGCTCTTGGGCTTATGTGTGGGCTCCTATTTTGAAAAGCTTATTCCTCAAGCGCTCGAGATATGCTTCATATGTGTCTGACGCTTTACACACGGGCTCGTCCCATAATTCGTGTGCTGCTTTATGTAATTAGCTTTGTGGATCATAAAAATTTCATTAACAATCTTTTCACTTGTCAAAAGCTCTCCTAATTAATTGCATTTTAGAAATCAAAAACACTTACTTTATGGAAGTGAATTTGATAGAACCTCTCATTTAAAAATATTTCATATTATAATTTTTGTTAGGACGATATTATTGAATTCTTTATAATTTTTTCTTCAAATCTTAATTTTTACTTTATTTCGTTTGAAATTAATTTTATCATATTTTTAGGTGATGAAACATATTACTTAATGTTTAGTGTTTGGTGAATAACAACATATAAGTATTTATATCCATTAATTTTCTTTTAGTAATGATTAGAGTATTGAATTATGTTTTAATTTATTATTAGCTTATTGGAAGCATATAACGATAAATTGTATTATGTAGTTGTGAACTATTCCTTGAAATATATTTGTAAATATTTTATTAACCTGAAAATTGGACTTTTTATTTTTGTTTGTAAATAAATAGTTTCATTAATCACGCTTTCTTATGTAAAATAAAAGGGACTCTAAATCTAAAAGAAGTGCTTTCGAAACATTCCTAATGGGAATTTGCAATGTTTCAGTCTTTATTTTTTTTATTTTTTTCTATTTTCTTCTTTTAAATTTACGTTTTCTTTTAGCCTATGTAGCTTAGAAGTCTTATTAATGTGAATGTGCAAGTGCAACGTTTTCCCTTAAGCTTTTAAACCTAAAACCCGTAGTATGATGTGTTATTAATTATTTTTTTTAAAACAAATATGGTATATTACATAGTTCAAATAAGGAAAATTTTAATATAGAAAATTAGTTGATTTAGAAGTCCTAAATATTAGAAAATAACGAAAAACCCTAAATATTTGGAAATAAATTATACAACTATTGCCCTAAATATTTGAGAAATAGTTAAATGACTATTTTGTCCAATGCAAAATTAATTTTTTAAAGTGTAAAAAAGGCGAACGACATTTCACTAAGGGCCTTCGTACTTTTAATATAGTATAGATATTGATGTACCCATTGAATAAATTATAAAGTTCATATCTAGAATAATTCCTATAATAAACTGCTAACTTGATAATGATATTGAGTTTGGAGAAATTGAAAACAATACCATAAGATTTAGCTAGAGGGTCATTATCATAATAAAACTAAGTCTTCTATTGACCAGTTGATAGGTTAACTTGAGAAGAGAAAGTTAAAAGAGTGTTTGGTACAAACGTGACTTGTAATTAAACCAACTTGGTCCTTTGTTAGGTGAACTAATCATGCATGGAAAACAAAAATAAAGATGTATCTCAACTGTATCTTGTACTATGGCTCAAAAGTTGTACCATATTCGAACATGATTAAAAACTGATTGGACCTTAGCAACTCCTTCAACATACTTCAAGGATTAATTACCACTAATATAGATAACATTCTGATTTTTCCTAAATTATATTTAGAACTAATAATTTGTTATAAAACAATAAAAGAAGAAGAATGTTGCAGAGAAAAGTAGAAAGTGAAAAAATTCTTATTGATTTGAGATAAATTACAATGAAATAGAATAATTTTATTTATAAGGGAAAAGTGACTTTGCCACAAAGTAACAAACTCTAAATCTCTTTAAAAGATAGACATTCACCATAAATAAAACACTATTTATAACACTCCCCCTTGATTATCTATTCAACAGATAATGCATCTCATTAATTAAAACTTTAACTAAAATAAAACCCAGTAGAAAAAAATTCTAGAGAAGGAAAAAGAGTACACATATTTAACAATACGCTTTTTGGCTGCCTCGTAAAGAACCTTGCAAGGAAAATTCAGTGGGACAAAATCTTGTAAGGAGACAAAAGTACAACGCAAATTAACTCTACTTGATGAGAGCATCAATTCACATCTTTGAGCATTCGCATTTCAATATATTGTGCTTCATCTTCAAAATAATCATTGGTAGAGATTTGATAAACAAACCATATTAACTTAAATGAATATGTTTCACCTTGAAATCATCATTCCTAATAGAAATGTATTGTTTTCATATGATCTTGTTGGAATCGTCACTTCAATATCTTCAACAGGGGTAAAGACTCTTACTATCGTATTATCATGCTTATAGTTATAGCAAGCTACATATGTGCATAAATTGCACTTAGGATGTGGTTATTCAGGACCAAGAAATTCTCCAAGAATTGTATATGCTATCAGCGTTTTAAATCATTCATGGATTATCATATAAGTATAATCAAATAACACATATAAATAGACTTTAGATACATATCAAGTTTTCATATCATGCTGGACATATAAGATAGATAAAAGTTATTGCACACATTATTGGTTTTATACTTTCAAATATTTAAACTACAAGTCCAAAACTGCATGTCTTTCATATGAAACCAATTCTACTTGAATTGTTTTTCCAAATTTAATATCCTCATACATATTTAACGTTATCATAGATGTAGTCGAAGAAAATTTTATATCGGTTCCAACCTCCTTTTATCATAAAGACATAACATAGAGATCTCTCCATTCATATTTTCAGATACATGAACCTCTCTGAGATTTTGTGAACTGTTATGTCATGTGATCTATATCACTTGCCTCCTTATTATAATTATTTTGATTATTTTCTCATCTTCTTTATCAAGAATTTTATTTGAAATAGATTGGTCTATGCGCTTTAAGCGTACTATAGATTTTGTCCTTCTAGGACCTATTTTAATAGGAGCAATTGCATTGAGAATAATAGTTACTTTCTTTGGGTCAGCAAATGTGTCCGGCATGCTTTGCAACATATTATAGAAAATTTTTCTTTTTACGAAGGTTCGAGTTAATAATATCTTATTCGAGAATCAAGATGTATAAATGATAATTCATTCGACATAACTTTTTCTCAACTATTTATCATATCTCACATCATGTCAGAAAAACTAACTTCTTCAACTCTGGAAACCCGCTTTTGTGCGTTATGGTATTAATCAAAATATTCACCACATATCAATAATAATAAGATGGAATTATTTGGTTATTGGCCCTGAACCACTTGCGAGGGGAGAATGTAATATACTTTCGTATATAACGTATATCAAACTGAATAGATAACTTTGTTCTCAAAAGCAATAGTTTAGCTATTAAGTGGAGGCACTCAACAAATTTGCTAAACCAATTATGATGTAAACCAACTTATCAGAATGAACTGTCTTGAGTAGAAAATCTGAAAATTTTGCTCTAAATTAAATTATTGAACAAGTCACCTCGCAAATACCAGGTTATCGGTTAATAATAATCGCACATGTAACCATCTCATAGATGTATTATATGATATACATGGCAGGTGAATGAACCCATATTCACATTTGATATTTCCAACATTCATGGGATTCAATCACAATTTTAGCTGGTCTATTAATTAATTAGAACAAGCAATATAAGAGAATTCGTAGAGAACTTTTTAATTCTTTAATATTTACCCATGTGAATTCTCTTTTACGTTTGCATATCATAGTTAAATTAACATTATGCCAATTGGATAAATTTTCAATATTGATAAACTTCAAATTTACACCATGATGTATGCAATTATCAATAAACTCCAAGTTTATTATGATATGAGTTTTTATATCAATAAACTTCTACTTTATTGTGATTGTGCAGTACAAACTAGATAATAAAGCGGGTTATTTTTCACATATATATTATCCCGCTACAAGCTGTAGTAACAGAAAATATTAAATCTTTCGTTATTTATAATCTCAATATAACCAACCGCTTTCGCGAATGCTTTAGAAACTAAATAAGTTTCTTTGAGACTTATTACGACACAATACCTTATTGATAATCAATTTTATTTCTCTAAAATATTATAATTGGCTCTTTTAAAGCTTTCAATTAATTTTGTACTACCATATATGTCACGACCCCAACCCGGTCGTGATGGCGCCCAGCACACTACTAGGTAAGCCCGACCATTTATATCAATAACCCCGTTTACTAAACAGATAAAGTTAAGTATCATTAAAGACAAGAATCTGAAATACTGATAATAATGAGAAAAGTCTAACAAAATACCAAAACAACCTAACTAGGACCCGGTGTTACGACCATGAGCATCTAATGATGACATAATATCCTACTACAAAGTTTGTCTAATACTGAAAATGCGGAAATAAAGGATAAAGATAGAGGGGAGAATCATCGGCTGCGAACGCCCTGCAGCTACCTCAATTACTCCCAGAAAGAACTCTGGATCAACTGGAATCACTCAGCCTCAGACTGTCCTGGATCTGCACACAAGGTACAGGGAGTAAAGTGAGTACTTCCAACTCAGTGGTAATAGACATAACTAAAGTCTGAAAGTAAGAAAACACAGGAAATGCACAAGGTACTCTATATCTAGCAGTTCATATCTAAAACAGTGGAAACAATATATAACAATTAATACAGTTAAGGAATAATGCATGACAGAATGCAACACATATAACGGAACAATCTAGTACATGCAGCGGCATGCAATCCGCTCCATTTATTTAACGTCGACGGCGCTCACTGGGGGTATTTGCAGACTACGGAGGGGCTCCTACAGCCCAAGCGCAATATCATCCAGGTATTGGCATAAAACAGGCTCCCGGCCTCAATATCAATATATATAATAATTCTATGGCGTGTAGCCCGATCCATATCAAGAAAACATCCTCACCACTGGGTCCCCGACCCGTCTCAGTCAAATAAGTCCACAGCCAATCGGGCGTGACATACTATAGGGATCTCAGCCCTCATATCCTTTTCATTTAAGGTTTATGAATAAAATACAGTTATTATATTATTTTTAATATTTGAAACCATGACTGAGAATTTATGTTAGGCACACAAGTGAGGAAAAACACATAAAGATCCCCTAGAGATTCTACAGGTCGGCACAAGTCCCCAAACATGGCACTACGCCCAATTCACAGTAACAAGGTATGCGTTTCAGTCGCCAATATAGTAGGATTTAACACTCAGGATGGACTAAGTCTCAATCCCCAACAGTATATGACTTCGCACTCATCGTGGAATGCGTGTCACGCCTCAATATAGCGTTACGATTTAAAAGTCTGGGGTTTCAAACCCTCAGCACAGCAGTTACATCAATTACTCACCTCGAACCGGCTAAAAACTAGCCCACCAAGCCTCTTCCTCTAGAATCAACATCCTCGCGCGTCGAATCTAGTCAAAACCACAACGAATACATCACAATAGGCTAATGGAACATAACCCAATTGAAAGAACTCGAAAAATACTCAAAAACATAAAGTTGGCAAAGCCCGAGCCCCGGGCCACTTCTCGAAAAATTATAAAATTCACATCTTCGGAATCCTTGTCTCGCCAAGAGTCCATACATATAAAATACACAAGAATCGGAGTCCATTGTCCCCCTCAAATCATCATTTTAAATCCTCTTAGGTTTCAAGCCCTAACGTCCATTTTTACCCTTTAATTCCTTGAAATTTTGTGATAAACTCATGTTTTAACACCATAATAACATAATCCGAGTCCAAATATTCATAACTGATAAGACTCCTTCGAATCCTCTTCAAAATCGCCCAAAAACCCACTTGCTCGAAGTCCAAATTGTTTTCTTCTTTTCTAAGTTCGTGAACACTGTTCACTATAATACAGGCCCGATTTTCGCTTCTGCGGTCGCCTGACCGCACCTGCGGTTCCGCTTATGCAGCTAATTGACCCCTTATGCGGTCTAACTTTAAAATACCTGGGACCGCTTCTGCGACCCAAAATTCCGCTTACGCGATCCCGCAAAAGCGAATTCTCGTTTGCCTCTGCGGAAAACCCCTGGGCCTCACCTGTCCGCTTCTGCGGCTTCCCCACCGCATCTGCGGAATTGCTTAAGTGGCTACTTTTCCGCAGATACGGAAATACCAAAAGGGAGAAAATCTTACTGCAAAACTTGCTTAAAAACCTCCGTTTAACCATCCGAAATCATCCCGAGGCCCCCGGGACCTCAACCAAAAACACCAACCTGCTTCAAAACATCATACAAACTTGTTCCAATCATAAAAACAAATACAACAACACAAGAATCATCAAATTACCACGGATTCAAGCCTAAATTTAACTAAAACTTCCAAAACTCACACTCGATAAAAAACCCGACCAAACGACGTCCGAATGACCTGAAAGTTTGCAGACATATCCAAAATCACCTAACGAAGCTACTGCAACTCTCGGAATTCCATTCCGACCCTCGGATCAAAATCTCACCTATCAACCGGAATCCGCCAAAAATCAAACTTCGCCAATTCAAGCATATTTCTACATCGGACATCCAAATTCAATTCCGATCACTCTCCTAAGTCACAAATCATCCCCCGGAGCTAATCGAACCAACAGAACTCACATCCGAACCCTCTAACTACATAGTCAACGTCCAGTTGACCTTGCCTCAACAAGCTTCCTTTTAAGAAACTAAGTGCCTCATTTCTAGCTAAAACCAATCCAACTCTATCCGATCAACTCAAACACTGATATCAAATCATAGAAGGACATAATATGGGGGAAACGGGGTGGTAACTCATGTGACGACGGGCCGGGTCGTCACATCCTCCCCAACTAAAACAAACGCTCGTCCTCGAGCGGGTCAAGAAACATACCTGGAGTCTCAAACAAGTGAGGATGTTTGCTCCGCATCTCCCGCTCGGTCTCTCAAGTAGCCTCCTCCACGGGCCGACCTCTCCACTGCACCTTCACTGAAGCAATATCCTTGGACCTCAACTTTCGAACTTGTCGACCCAGAATAGCTACCTGCTCCACATTATAGATCAAATCATCATCCAAATGAACTGCACTGAAGTCTAACAGATGAGATGGGTCCCCAACATACTTTCGGAGCATAGATACATGAAATACCGGATGGACTCCCGATAGGCTGGGTGGCAAAGCAAGCATATAGGCCACCTCCACTATCCTCCTAAGTATCTCAAAAAGGCCAATGAACCTCTGACTCAGCTTTCCTTTCTTTCCAAATCTCATGACACCCTTCATAGTCGAAACCTTCAATAAGACCTTCTCGCCCACTGAATAAAATACATCTCGGACCTTCCGGTCCGCATAACTCTTCTGACGTGAATAAGCTGTGTGAAGTCTCTCCTGAATCACTTTCACCTTATCTAAGGCATCCTGGACCAACTCTGTCCCCAAAAACCTAGCCTCGCCGGGCTCAAACCAACCAACCGGAGATCTACACCGTCTCCCATATAAGGCCTCATACGGTGACATCTGAATGCTAGATTGATAGTTGTTGTTGTAAGTAAACTCTGCAAGAGGCAAGAAATCAGCCCAAGAACCTCCAAAGTCAATAACACAGGCACGCAACATGTCCTCCAATATCTGAATGGTACGCTCGGACTGCCCGTCCGTCTGAGGATGAAACGCTGTGCTCAGCTCTACCAGTGTACCCAACTCTCGCTGAAACGTCCGCCAAAAATGAGAAGTGAACTGAGTACTCCTGTCTGATATAATGGAAACTGGGACCCCATGCAAACGTACAATCTCCCGGATGAAAATCTCTGCTAACCACTCCGAAGAATAGGTAGTACATATCGGAATGAAGTGCGCGGACTTGGTCAGCCGATCCACAATCACCCAAACCGAATCAAACTTCCTCGTTGTCCGAGCGAGACAACTCACAAAGTCCATAGTAATCCTTTCCCATTTCCACTCAGGAATATCCATACGCTGAAGTACACCACCAGGTCTCTGATGCTCATACTTGACCTGCTGACAGTTGAGACACCGCGCTACATGACTCATAATATCCTTCTTCATTTTCCTCCACCAGTAATGCTATCTCAGATCCTGATACATCTTTGTGGCACCTGGATGAAAGGAATACTGCGAATTGTGGGCCTCCTCCAATATCAACTCTCGAATCCCGTCCATATTGGGCACGCAAATCCGGCCCTGCATCCTCAACACAACATCACTATCAATGGTCACATCCCTGGCATCATCATGCTGAACTCTGTCCTTAAGGACAAGCAAATGTGGATCATCATACTGACGCTCTCTAATGCGATCATACAAGGAAGACCGAGATACCACACAAGCCAACACCCGTCTAGGCTCCGAAATATCTAACCTCACCATCCGATTGGCCAAAGCCTGAACATCAACCGCAAAGGGTCTCTCCCCAACTGGAATATATGCCAAACTACCCATACTCACCTCCTTCCGGCACAAAGCATCGGCCACTACATTGGCCTTCCCCGGATGATACAAAATGGTAATGTTATAATCCTTGAGCAACTCAAGCCACCTGCGCTGCCTCAAATTTAGATCCTTCTGTTTGAACAAGTGTTGAAGGCTATGATGATCGGTATACACCTCACAAGATATTCCATATAAGTAGTGCCTCCAAATCTTTAAAGCATGAACTATGGCAGCCAAATCCAAATCATGAACGGGGTAGTTCTTCTCATGAGGCTTCAACTGACGAGAAACGTAGGCAATAACTTTACCCTCCTGCATCAACACACATCCAATCCCAACTCTCGAAGCATCACAATACACGGTGTAAGAACCTGAAGCTGATGGCAAGACTAACACTGGAGTTGTGGCCAAAGCCGTCTTGAGCTTCTGAAAGCTCTCCTCGCACTCATCCGACCATACAAATGGTGCACCCTTCTGCGTCAACTTGGTCAAAGACGAATCAATAGATGAAAATCCCTGGACAAACCGGCAATAATACCTGCCAAACCGAGGAAACTCCGAATCTCCGTAGCTGAGGACGGTCTAGGCCAACTCTGCACCGCCTCTATCTTCTTTGGGTCAACCTGAATACCATCACTAGACACCAAGTGTCCTAGAAAAGCCATAGACCAAGCCAGAACTCACATTGGAGAACTTTGCATAAAGCTTCTCCTCCCTCAATCTCTGCAATACCACCTTCAAATGCTGAGCATGCTCCTCCTAGCTACGCGAGTATACTAGGATGTCATCAATAAAATCAATCACAAAGAAATCCAAATACGGCCGAAACACGTTGTTCATCAAATGCATGAACACGGCTGGGGCATTGGTCAGCCCAAAAGACATGACTAGAAACTCATAGTGCCCATATCTTGTCCTGAAAGTTATCTTCATAATGTCAGAATCCCTAATCTTCAGATGGTGATAGCCTGAACGATGATCAATCTTCGAGAATACCCTCGCTCCCTGGAGCTGATCAAATAAATCATCAATGCGCAATAGAGGATACTTGTTCTTCACTGTTACCTTGTTCAACTGCCTGCAATCAATACACATCCTCATTGAGCCATCTTTCTTCTTGACAAACAAGACCGGTGCACCCCACGGTGACACACTCGGGCGAATGAACCCCTTATCTAGAAGTTCCTGAAGCTGCTCCTTCAATTCTTTTAACTCAGCCGGTGCCATACGATAGGGAGGAATAGAGATGGGCTGAGTGCCCGGCACCAGATCAATACCGAAATCAATGTCCCTGTCCGGCGGCATGCCCAGCAGGTCTGCTAGAAACACACCAGGAAAATCCCTCACAACGGGAACCAAATCAATACTAGGAGTCTCAGCTCCAACATCCCTCACAAAAGCCAAATATGATAAATATCCCTTCCCAACCATCCG
>MU715617.1:98394-122098 GCA_026770625.1 Nicotiana glauca | reverse complement strand
CGCCAATTCAAGTCTAATTCTACATCGGACCTCCAAATTCAATTCCGATCACTCTCCTACGTCACAAATCATTCCTCGAAGCTAACCGAACCAACATAACTCACATACGAGCCCTCTAACTACATAATCAACATCCGGTTGACCTTGCCTCAACAAGCTTCCTTCTAAGAAGCTAAGTGCCTCATTTCCAGCTAAAACCAATCCAACTCTATCCGATCAACTCAAACACTGATATCAAATCATAGAAGGACATAATATGGGGAAAACGGGGCGGTAACTCACGTGACGACGGACCGGGTCGTCACAATATATTTATCAACATCCATATGGCAAATATCTCTTTCAAAAAGAAAGTTATACCATTATGGTCATGGTCAAAATCATTATAGGCAAGATATGTTGCTTCCATTACTTTTGCATGTAATAATCACATTGCCATAATAATTTGGCATAAACACAATAGGTACGTGATCAATGACCATTCATGCTGTAGTAATAAAATTATGTTTTAATTTTATCTCAAGCCTCTTTCTAGAGGTGAGTGCGGTATATTCACTACCACTAGCACGTTCATGTTCATTCAAAAATGAATATGTATTCATCAACTGCATGTTGTCACATTCACATCATGAATAGACCATAATCATATATATGTGTTTTACAAAATCTCATATCAAATCGATGAAATTATTATTTTCACGGAGTGATTGATTATTTTGAGAATCCTTATAGTTCTCATTACCACAATGATGATGACTATAATTTCATCTATTGTCATGTCCATATTCATTGATATCTTCACGATAGTAATTTTGTCTTCTTTAATTTAGACTTATCATATACTGCTACCACATTCTCTTAAGAGTAACCAGAATGAAGCAAGTTAAATGGAATTGGTTTCCACGGCCTCTTGTGTTCACAATCATACATGAATTTGGTCATGATAAGACATAGAAATTTTACCACTTCGGATGGTTATAATTTCTTCAAATTCTATTAAAGTTATAATCAAAGTTTATTGTCTTTGTATTTAAAACCAATTATAAAATTTTAAAGAGAATATAAAGTAAAACGCTTACTTAAATCTAGAATTTAAGCGTGAAGGAAGTTCATGGAACAATTGACAAGCATTATGCTCAATATTATATGGAAGTTAAACACTATGCATCCAAATCCACTATTCAATTGGTTAGAGTCTTTTGCTGATAACGTGTTATTAAACAATAAAAGAAGAAGAGTATTGCAGAGAAAAGGGAGAGAAAATTCCTATTGATCTTGGATGGATTACAATGGAATAGAACACCTTTTATTTATAGAGGAAAAGTAACTTAGCCACAAAGCAACAAACTCTAAGTGGAAGTTTGGATATAAGAATTGTAAAATTCTATAAACAAAAAAAAAGTAAATTTTTTTTCCAAGTAAAATTGATATTTGAAAATTAGAGTTGTGTTTGAACATGAATATAGTTTTGGCTTGTTTTTTAATTTTTGTGAATGATCCGAGTGAAACTTTTTGGAGTTTTTTAAATTTTTAAAAAATTTCAAAATTCATGTTCAAGTGAAATTGAAAATTTTATGGCCAAACACTGATATCGAAAAAAAATTATAAAATGTTTATATCCAAATGGGCTCTAAATCTCTCAAAAAGATAGACATTCACCGTAAATAAATAGTATTATTTATAATATAATTAATGTATTGAGAAGCGCCTTTTCAACAAAGGTTTCCTAAAATCCAGGATAGTAGTTTGCATTCCATTTCAAGTTTTCAACAGTCAAGTTAGTGATTGAGCTAACTTTAATTTGTAATTTGTAATATGTGTTTACAATTATATATGAATTTGATCATGGCAAGACATATATATTTTACCACATCGGAAAGTTATAATTTCTTTAAACTTAATTAGAGTTATAATCAAAGTTTATTGTCTTTGTATTTAAAATTAAATTATAGTATTTCAAGAATTTATAAGAGAAAAATAAAATAAAATACTTACCTTAAATTCAGAATTTAATCCTGAAGGAAGTTCATGGAACAATTGACAATCATTGTGCTCGATATTATGTACAAGTTGAACACTATGCACGTATCCCAAAACCTTTACTCAATTGGTTAGAGTTTCATGCTGATAAAGTATTATTAAACAATAAAAGAAGAATAGTATTGCAAAGAAAATTGAGAGAGAATTCTTATTGAGTTGGGATGAATTACAATGGAACAAAACTCCTCTATTAATAGAGGAAAAATGATTAGCCACAAAGCAACAAATTCTAAGTGGCGTTTGGACATTAGAATTGTAAAATTATAAATAAGAAAAAAAGTGAAATTATTTTCATCTAAAAATAATATTTGAAAGTTAGAGTTGTGTTTGGACATGAATAAAATTTTGGGTTATTTTTGAATTTTGTGAGTGATCTGAGTAAAAATTTTAAAAAATAGTTTTTTGGAATTTTTCAAATTCTCGAAAAATTCAAAAATTCATCTTCTAGTGAAAATTAAAAATTTTATGGCCAAACATTGAAAATTTTTGAAAAAAAAAGTGAAAAAATTCTTATGCCTAAACGGACTTTAATCACTAAAAAAGATAGATATTCACCGTAAATAAAATATTATTTATAACATAATTAATGTATTGAGAAGCGCCTGTTCAACATAGGTTTCCTAAAATCCAGGATAATAGTTTGCATTCCATTTCTCAACTGTCAAGTTAGTGATTGACCTAACTTTAATTTGGAAAGAGGAAAAAGCAAAAGATTTATTTTCGAATTTTGAACTCAAAAAGAAACAAAATTGAAGAAACTGAGTTGAGAAACGTTTGCAGAGGTATGTCCATGAAACTTCCATAGAAATGAATGAAACCAAAAAGAATTACTATAAGGGACGAGAGTTTGATCAAAACCTATCATCATAATTTGACATGAATTATTATGCTTAAACGTTGTCATATGCATGCCATTATGCTGAATATTATCATTCATAATTTCACAAAAATGGGGTAAGATATATTGGGTAAATTTTATCAAAAACACAAAAAATCAATATTAGAGACTTTCTCATTTCTACAATTCAAATATACAGCTGAGCTCTTGCAAAACTATTGAACGATCTCAAAAGAAAATATATCATAAATTCATGAAACATGAAATATCATGACTTGGTTACAAACTCAAATTTAGACCCGAAATCAAGAATCAATGTAACAAGTTGCACCATAGTTGTAATTATCCAGCTCTTCGATGAAAATTAGGTAAACTAATTATGGAACTCTATATATAGGAAACAAACATCAAGAAAGTAAAGCAAGGATACATAATTGCATAGAGTGGGAGTCCTCCTTTTTCACAAATTTCCATCATAAATTCCAACTTTCGTGTCACTTCCCAACTTCCCTTTAATTTTAAAAGCCAATCAAAAGAATTTTCCAGAGGTTGCCTTATGATGAGGGAATTGCAAAAAGAGGGATTTGCTCTATTTATTTGGGTTTTTCAAAGGAAAAACAACTTGTGGTACTTCTTAGTAAACATGTGTGTAGAGAATGGAGCGTATAAACAACAGGTTTAACTGAACAAGTATTTTGTATACGACGTAGAAATATATATATAAAAGAATCACTAAGATTTAAAAAAAAAAATTGAATTTAAATTTATAATTTTAAAAGTTTAATGAATTCAGTAATGAAAATTTAAAAATTAAACGAATAAAATTTATATTGTGAATCCGTATCTAAACTCAGGAAGTATCAAAAGAATCTTGTTCTAAGTTTTAGTATTGGTTTTGAAGAGTTTCACTAAAGGCTAGTCATTGACTCAAAGTGTTGTCTACACCTTCTTTCACTGATTTTCATAACGTTAACATAGACAAACAAGAAGCTCTTTTTGACAAACCCCTAACGTAAGTGTCCAGTAATAAAAATCTATTCAAAGAAATATTTAGGTCGCTCTTGTTTGATAGTATTTGTATTCAGCGGCGGAGCCACCTTATAGGGAGGGGTGTCAAATGACACTCCTTTGCGGGAAAAATATTATGTGTAGGTACGTAATTTTTTTATATGTATATAAAATATTTACCGACTCCCCTTAATTTTGTGATATATTTACTTTTATAGATTTTGACATTCATTAACGAAAATTTTAGTTCTGCCACTGTTTGTATTGATTAAAATAACTTGTATGACTTTAAAAAATAAATGACCAGTATGATAAGACAGAATAGTCTTTTAAAAAATCCCAAAACTAAGGCGGATTACAATTAATTTGGAACGATGTGAAATGTCGATATTTACTAGCTTTAACGTATGATAGTTTGCGATAATAATGTACATAGGTCGGGTTGGTTCGAATTTTATAATTACCAAACCAAACCAATTGTATCGGGTTATTAAATTTAAAGACCAAACCAAACTAATAAAACTCGGGTTTTTCACTCTCGAATTTTCTCGGGGTTTTCGGGATTTCATAGAACAAAACATATAAATTATGCTCAAAATATTTCTTTAATCCTAGTAAGATACAACTATATAAAATATTTTCCAAGAAAATAATACAAAATATGAGATATGTCATGGCATTATCCTAAAATATTCAACAATAAAGATAATAAAATTATGTAATATAAATATTGCTAATTAAAAAGCTATAATAAAAATAAATATAATCTAAAAGTAATAAGTCATGATAAAATAAGTAGACTAATAAGGGAGTGTTAATCACATGACTAGATGCTAATAAAAAAAGATTATGCATTTTTATCTAAATTATTGCAAAATAAAATATAAATATTCAATATATTCTCATTCATAGTATTGAATTGAATATATTTTGTTAGCATTGCTATTGATTTGATATTGGGTTAGGCTTTTGTTAACATTATTTAGTTTACTAATGTTAATTGCTATAAAACTTATTGGATCATTCAAAATTCTAAGTCCAAAAACAATACCTTAAAAGATAAAATTATGAAAATTCTTAAGAAATATTTATAAATTACATCACAATAAGTATATTTATATACTATTAAATATATCTAAAATTTCTATATATGTAATGTCGGGTTGGTTTGGTTTCGGTTTGACTTTCTTTAGTTAAAACCAAATCAAACCAATTATGATCGAGTTTTTTTCCCCACACCAAACCAAATCAAACCAAACCATAGTCGGATTTTTTTTCCGGTTTGACTCAGATTATCGGGTTGGTACGGTTTGTCGGTTTCCTTTGTACACCCCTAGTTTGCTATGCTAGAGAAGAAAAGATTTTATTGGCTTAATGACAAAACTCATTAACTTTACTACAACCTTTAATCTCATGTTATATATCAACGATTATATTTCCTCTTTTTTATTTTTCTGGTATATTAAAAACTTCTTTGACGTGGAAAATATGATTTTGATGTGAATCTTAATTTCCTGTTAAATTTGACGATTACCATTTCTATTTTTCGGGCTACATTGTAAAGTGTCTAATGTGTTACGTTACATTTGTGTTGTTTGCTCTTGATAGATATTACTACTCCAATTTTCATTTAGTAATATGATATGATGTTACAGTTCAACCATTTTAGTTTGTGTTGAGACATTATGACTTTTCCGCGATATATTTTTCGAAGTGTTTTGGTTAATATTCAAAGCAACCATCATATTGAAAACGACCAAGTAACAATAGATTTTGGCTAGTCTTCAAAAAGTTATTTGACAATTGTTTTATTATTGTGATGCAAAAGGTCTTCTTATGTTTCAGAACTCGATTTTGTGTTCCGAGGTTTTTAAAACCTCATTTTATGCTCTTCGATTTGTGTGCGTAGTCTAGGCGTATTTTCAGAGAACTTTTATGTGGAAAGTTGGAAAGATTCGGTGCTAAATTCGTAGTTCTATGTGTTATTTTGGTGATTTGATCGCACGAGCAATTTCGTATGATGTTTTAAGACTTGTGCGCATGTTTGGTTTGGGGCCCCGAGGGCTCGGGTGAGTTTCGGATAGGCTACAGAGTGATTTGAACTTAGAAAATTTTGCTGTTATGCTTCAGGTCTGCAGACTTCGCAAATGCGAGCCTCACAAATGCAAGCCTCGCATATGCGAAGAAATTAAAGTTCGCATTTGCGAGCAGTAGGGCTGGGAGGGGACCTTCGCAATTGCAATCCGCACTGGCCGCATTTGCGAACAATTGTTCGCATTTGCGATGTTAGCAGGCCCAGGACAGTCTTCGCATTTGCGAAGGGAAGTTTGCATTTGAGGGGTTTGTAGTTTGCGAACCCCTTATCGCAAATGTGATACCTGCAACTGATCAAAATGATTTTGGATGTGATTTTTCATTTATTCTTCAATTTTTCAAAACCTAAAACATAAGAGACGAATTTCCAAAGATCATTTCTTCCCCAAATCATAGGTAAGTGATTCTTAACTAGTTTCTTTCAATCTTTCACTTCATTTTACAAGATTTCTACCTAGAATCTAAGGTTTTCATGGTGGAATTGGGAATATTTCGGTAGAAACTAGGGATTTTGAAATTTGAATATTTAGACCTCAAATTGAGGTCGAATTCTGAAACCAATTATATATCCGGGCTCGGGGGTGAATGAGTAATCGGATTTTGATCCGAATTTCGGGTTTGGACCAAGCGGGCCCGGGTGTTGACTTTTTCTAAAACGGCCTAAATGAAATTCCTTGCTATCGTGGGTAGTTCCTAAGGCTTAAATTGAATCGCGTGGTTGGTAATTTGCTAGATTTTATTGGTCTGAAGGCTTGTCTGAAGGGAAAAGCTATGATTGAGCTTTGAGTTTGTCTGTGGGATCGAGGTAAGTGTTGTGTCTAACTTTGACTCGAGGGATTAGGGACCCTTGACTAAATTGCTATGTGAAATCCACGTGAGTGGTATATAGGTGAGGTGACGAGTACCTATGCTCCGCCAACTTTATCTGTTTTGCCTGTTTTCTTCCCGTTCTTATTAAATTGTTTTCCTGCCTTAACTGTTACGTACTTTTCTAATATTTTCATATTTGATTGCTATTTGTTAGATATTGGGTATCGTTGTTAAAAGTACTAGATATCATGTAGTTTCATTGACTCATGTTATTGGCTTAAGCTGGTGTATCGGTGTTTTATAATATTTTTTGGATTGGTTTCGCTGAGTAGTATTAATAGTGTGAAGTTTCACAATGTACAAGCTTTTCGTTTGCTTTGGTTTGAGGTTTAAATATTGTGGAGAAGTTTTGAATTAAAATGTGAAATTTTTGTTCTTACTGTGTAATTGGTACTGACATAGTGGGATCGAGTTGCGCCCGCAATAGGAGGAATAAGGGTGATATATTGAGGATGAATAAGTTGGTGGAATCGGGTTGCGCGCCGTAATATGAGGAATAAGGTTGATATATTGAGGAGTAATACGGGTGAATTGTTATGTACGATGAGATCGGGTTGCGCGCCGCAACAGGAGGAATAAGGGTGGCATATTGTTACTGATTATATGGTGAGATCGAGATACGCGTCGCATCAGTTTATGTATTTATGTATCCTTCTTCTACTGTGTAGGTTATTCTGTAGTTTTGTATCTTACTTAAGGATTGGTTATATCTGGGTACTAATAAGATACTTGAGTTATGTATTCATTCCTTGCAAGTTACTATTTTATTTTGCTCTGTGCTTCTTTCCGCTTTATTACATACTGTATACAGGTTATATTGTAATTTTTCCGCCGTAGCCTCGTTAATACCTCGTTGAGGTTAGGCTCGTCACTTACCGATACATGAGGTCGGTTGTATTGATATTATATTATGCACTTTCTGTGCAGATATCGGAGCAGGTAGTGGATGATTGAGAGATTGGCTGCAGGTTCACAGTTTATAAACTCTAGGTAGTCCTGCTGGCGTCCGCAGGCCCTGGCGCCCCCTTCTACATTTCTACATTATTGTTTTCTTTCTTTTCAAAACAGTTGTAATTTCTTTCAAACTGATATTTGTAGAAATTTCTATTCTGGGTAATAATAGCTATAATATTGGTAATAGTATATATACACAGAGACTATTTACTTACTTCCACAATTATTTCTACTTGTTTAGTTTGCTTACTCTTAAATCATTGAAGCGTAAAGGAAATTTGTTAATAACATTCTAACGTTGGCTTGCCTAGCAAGTGTGATGTTAGGCGCCATCTCAGTTCCTGTTTGACTCGAAAGATAACAATTACTTTGCAAGTGAATACAATCAAAATAAATCAAAGGTAAATCGTAATCGAATATAATGAGACCTAGAAATATGTATTATATTTCTTGTTGCTTTTGATAGATTGAATATTCAAGAGAGGAAGAGATATAGAGAGAGAGAGAGAGAGAGAGAAAGAAAAAGCTTGTCTTAGAAGAGATCAGATGTCTTTACAACATTGGGATCCTCCTTTATATAATAGGTGAACTCCCTTGAAATAACAAAATAATGCAGATATAGGTCACGTGCTTTCGAGGAGACGACGAGACCTAAAGGCACGTTTCACCCCGACATTCTTAGGTCGTACTCTCGTTTCGACTATTGCTTAGTCGGGGGTCATTGCTACCGTAAAGGGAAGAATTTTACCCCATACAGTTAGTCCCTCCGTTCGTCGGTGACGTAGCGAAGTGCATCTCCGATGGACGGAACCACGAACCTTGTTCTGGGAGAATTTGACCATGTTCGGCGACAGCGACGTAGAGGGATGATCATTTGAATCTGTTGATATATTGGTGCGCAATCCCTTCCCTAAAATGACGTCATCATATGCATGCGTCATCATTACGTGTATTCCCGAGGAAGTACAAAAGGTGTTCTGATGCTCGGTTTCCCGCGCATGTTTGGGCCTTGCCTCTTCGATTTCAACGCCACCCAACCCTATAAATAGGTAAAGGGTTTAACTTAATCCAGCTTTAGATCATCTGCAAATGTTTTCCGACTATTTAAGAGAACACTTCCTTTCTCTGAAAACCCACCGCGTCTCTGAAAGTACACTTGTAGTTGTGTCGTACACCGCTCCTTAAACGGAAACCATGACAAAACCTAAATGGGATAACAATTTGGGGGCTCGTAATAATAAACCATCTGACGCGCCGCCTCCCTCCAGCGGTGATAAGGGGGAGAGAGGGGAGGATCTCACTCCTCTCACTGTGGATAACGTGCTACCGAAGCAACTCCTTATCAGGAGGGACTTCCAACGGGATTCTCCAGAGCAACCTTGGGAGAAATCCGAGTTAACGCAAGATGATTTAGATAATCTTCATTCGTCGTACGATATACCCGCTCACATGGAGATGGTTTTAGCGGGAGAGGACTTCGTGACCGGCCACAGACCGGGGTACTGCGCATTTTACGAATATCCTTTTTTTTCGGTTATGGCCTTCCCATTTTTCCATTGGCGGAAGAGCTCTGCCGTTTTTACAACATGTGTCCCACCCAACTCACTCCGTACACCCTAAAGGTATATAAGATAATGTCTACATATGCGAAGCTGGCTGGGTTGGAGGTCTCTGTCCACCACATATTGCAGCTATTCAGCGCCGGCTACCTGAGGGTACTATGCTGCATCTAAAGAATCGTGGTTCGAAGGGGTTGGTCGTGCAGACCGATGATCGGGCTAACCGTGGCTATTGGCGTAGGTACTTCTTTATCAAAATGGAGCACCTGGTATCTAATCCCGTCAGATTCCCTGAGAGGTGGAATTCGAGACGTAAGTATTCCCATCCGTCGAGTCATTTATCGTACAAGACCTTAGCGGTTCCGGTTATACCATCGTTATGATTTTTCTGTTATTTTGCAGCAATAGCTCACTCTCCCCGGTTCATAACTGATATCAAGCAGTGGGTATCTGGTTTGTTGCCTCTCGTGGAAGAAACTCGCACATGGGCTGAGTTCCTTGAGCGTTACGGCCCCGCGGGTCCTTTAGGTATTTCTTTGACTTTAATTGGTCGCTTCTACAAACTTCGTCAGCTAAACTATTTGCATTGACAGGTCGAAGTGTTCCTAAGAGGAAGGCGAAGACATCCACCCCCGCCCGATCAGATGTTGGTCAGAATATGCAGGAGATACTTGATGCATCTGTCAGGGACTGGGCGACCGTAGTCTCTTTACAAGATGTTGCTCCTGCGGAGGTGGCTACGAGTGAGGCGAGGCCTTCGATATCGTCTCCGCAACCTGTGGACGAGCCTTCTGAGGGCGAGGAGCCTAAGGAGAGAAAACGATGGAGGCTCGTAACGGGTAAGGCGGTGGCGATTGGGGATGAAAGTAGTGATGCGCCTCGCCAAATAACTAGACCCGTTTTCATGGGCGACGCCATCTGTTCGGGGAGGCCTTCCCACCAGATAAGTGCTAATGTTGGTACCAGCTCGGTTTGTTTTGCCGAGGGTGGCTCATCACCTCTCGTTGGAGGCAATACTGAGGGACTGACTATTCAGGTCGCCCACGGGGATGAGGACGAGATGACGGAAGGCATTGCACACGTGAAGATGGCAGCGGATGGGTCTGGCCGTCGCATCGTGATTCCAGGGGCTTACAATTTGTTACAGCACAGCGAGCGGGCTGCGCTGGAGATGGCTCTACTGTGTACCGCCCCCGAGCGCGAGATGATAAGCACTGTCAGTGATTCGGAGTTGTCTCGGAGGGTCGGTGGTATGGCGTTACAGGTAACTCTCCGTTCTTCCGTGTGTCGTAAAGTTGATTTTGATGCGTACTAACTCACATGTATGTGTATATTTTTTAGACCTTGATTTTGGAAGTGGAGAGGAGGCGTCGCGAGGAAAAGAGAGCGACCGTTTTTGATAAAATGGTGAAGAAGTACAAGCAGTATAGCTCCAAGCATCAGGCGGCGGCAGACCTTTTCCAGCAAGATCCAAAATTTTGGGTGTTCCACGAAGGCCTCGAACAGAAGGAGGCGCAATTAAGCCGCAAGGTGGTGGAGCTGGAGAAAATGGATGAGGAGCTGGTGAACGCTGTGGCTCGCAATATCGAGTTGGAATCACTCTTCAAATTGAGGAAAGAGGAATTGGAGCTCAACCGTGGGGTGGCAGTGGAGGTTGTCGATCTGCATCGTAGGGTGGCAGCTTTGACAGCCAAACTCAAAGCCAAGGTGGCTGAGGTCGACATTCTCAGGTGTACTGCCCCGCCACGGCTTGGGGACGTGGCTCGAGGTGCGCACGAGATGTGGGTATATGCGGAGGCCAAATTGGGTGTATATAAAAAACTTCTCGTTGCAGAACATGCCTCTGAAGAGGAAGTTCAGGAGCAGTGGTGTGAGGCTCGTGCTGCTCGTATAGCTTGCGGGTACAGCTCTGACTCCCCTAATCGAGAGGGCTACACTTCGGAGGAAGTTAACCAGCTTGAGTCTGACCCATGGTTTAATGAAGCTTACAGCCTTGGTGGCGATGGTCGAGAAGGAGGGCGGGCAGATAGCGATGGTAAAAATGGCGAGGCTCCTTAAGACTTGTATATGTTTTGCCTTTTTTCTTTTTTTGGAATGTAATGGGGGGCCTTCGCGGGACCAAATGTATATTATTTTTGTCATAGTGAAAGGATCATACTTTTGTTGCTATTCTTCTCATGTTGTTCTTTGTTTAAATGTTATTTGTCACCGTCGAGCTTGGCCGACACTTCGATGGCGATGGCCTTAGCCGATAGGATGTAACTTCAACTGTCATTGAAGTGTTATCCGTCGTCGTTGAGCGGGGTTGACATTTGTCTACGTTGGCATTAGCCGTTAGGATGTAACTTCAACTGTCATTGAAGTGTTATCCGTCGATGTCGAGCTAGGTTAATGTTTTACTGGCGATGGCTTTTGGCCCATAGGATGTAACTTCAACTGTTGTTGAAGTGTTATCCGTCGTCGTCGAGCTGGATCGACGTTTAAGGGAGATGGCCTTTGGCCCATAGGATGTAACTTCAACCGTTGTTGAAGTGTTATCCGTCGTCGTCGAGCTGGGTCGACGTTTATTGGCGATGGCCTTTAGCCCATATGATGTAACTTCAACTGTTGTTGAAGTGTTATCCGTTGTCGTCGAGCTGGGTCGATGTTTATTGGCGATGGCCTTGGGCCCATAGGATGTAACTTCAACTGTTGTTGAAGTGTTACCGGTCATCGTCGAGCTGGGTCGACATTTATTGGCGATGGCCTTTGGCCCATAGGATGTAACTTCAACCGTTGTTGAAGTGTTATCGGTCGTCGTCAAGCCGGGTTGATGTTTATTGGCGATGGCCTTTGGCCCATATGATGTAACTTCAACCGTTGCTGAAGTGTTATCGGTCGTCGTTGAGCCGAGTCAACGTTTATTGGCGATGGCCTTTGGCCCATAGGATGTAACTTCAACTGTTGTTGAAGTGTTATCGATCGTCGTCGAGCTGGGTCGACGTTTATTGGCGACGGCCTTTGGCCGTTTTCGCAATTGAGGTGGTGGCCTTAGCCACTACATAATGGAGAAGGTGGCCTTAGCCACTTACGTAATGGAGATGGTGGCCTTAGCCGCTTACATAATGGAGATGGTGTCCTTGGCCGCTACATAATAGAGAAGGTGGCCTTAGCCGCTTACATAATGGAGATGGTGGCCTTAGCCATTTACATAATGGAGATGGTGGCCTTAGCCGCTTACATAATGGAGATAGTGGCCTTAGTCACTTACATAATGGAGGTGGTGGCCATGGCCGCTACATAATGGAGAAGGCGGCCTTAGCCACTTACATAATGCAGATGGTAGCCTTAGCCGCTTACGTAATCGAGATGGTGGCCTTAGCCGCTTACATAATGGAGATGGTGGCCTTAGCCGCTTACATAATGGAGATTCAACTAGGCTAGTCCCTTTATTATATCGGCCTGGAGAGCACGTCGAGTGGTCGATATGATAAACCTGTCTCCATACACCGCTAGGTGTCACCTTCGCCGCCTCGTTAAAAACCTTCCTGAGAAAACCCGATTGGGATAAAACTCGGGTAAGGGAAAAAGAGTACGACTTGGGAGACACCCTTCAAAAGTGGAAGTACTTGAGGTGGGCGACGTTCTAGTTGTTTTAGAGTGTTTTCCTTTCATTGTTTCTNAAGTTTTGGCTTTGAGGACGTAGTCACCTACTTTGAGTGGTCGTATTTTGGCTTTTTTGTTGTAATACCTTTCGACCTGTTGCTTTTGAGCCGTCATTCTTATGTTGGCCATATCCCTTCGTTCCTCGGCCTCGTCGAGGTCTTGAAGCCTATTCATGTCGTTGTCTGCTCCGCTGGTATGTGAATATCTCAGGTTTGGTTCTCCGATTTTGACTGGTATGACCGCGTCGGTTCCGTAGACCAGTGAGTACGGTGTTTCTCCTGTGCTGGATTTGGGTGAGGTTCGATATGCCCACAGTACTTCTGGTAGTAGTTCGGGCCAGAGCCCTTTTGCTTCTTCGAGTTTCTTCTTCAGTATGTTCAATATTGTTTTGTTGGAAGATTCGGCTTGGCCATTGGCGGCGGGGTGGTATGGTGTGGAGAGTATTCATTTGATGTGCCATTTTCAAAGAACTCTGTTATCTTTTTGCCGATGAATTGGGGGCCGTTGTCGCAACTGATTTCTTTTGGGATGCCAAAACGGCATATGATGTTTTTCCATATGAAGGCGATGACTTCCTGTTCGCGTATTTGGGCGTACGCACCTACTTCCACCCACTTGGAGAAAGAGTCAGTTAAAACTAACAGAAACCATACCTTTCCCCGTCCTGCTGGTAGGGGACCGATTATGTCAATTCCCCATTTGATGAAGGGCCAAGGTGATGTTACTGCGTGGAGGGTCTCTCCTGGTTGATGTATCATGGGGGCGTATTTTTGGCATTGTTCACACCAGCAAACATACTCTGCTGCCTCCTTTTTCATAGTGGGCCAGTAGTATCCAGCTCGGATGATGCAACGGACGAGAGAGTGATTGCCGGTATGTGCACCACAGTGGCCCTCATGTACCTCTTCAAGTACTTTCCTTTTTTGGTGCGACCCTAGGCACTTAGCGAGGGGTCCGCCAAACGTTCTTTTGTAGAGATCGTGATTTATTAGGTTGTATCGGGCGGCTTGTATGCAGAGCTTTTTGGCTTCTTTTTTTGTCGAGCGGGAGTGTCCCGTCCTGCAAATAGGAGATAAGCTGGTTGTGCCAGTCCCAAGTTAGATTTAAAGAGAGTACCTCAGTGTGATCTATGGCTGAATGGATGAGGGTGGTTATATTTCCCCTGTTGATGTTTTTGGTGGTCGCAACCAATTTTGCTAGGCCATCTGCTTCGACATTCTGCGCCCTAGGGATTTGTTCCAGGCGGCACTCGTCGAACTCGGGCATCAACTTGTGAATTTCTGATTGATATTTTTGCAGTCTCTGTTCCTTGATTTGGTAAGTCCCGGTGACCTGGTTCACCACGAGTTGGGAATCGCAATGGAGGATGAGTCGTCGAGCTCCATATTTGATGGCTAACTTCATACCTGCAATCATAGCCTCATACTCGGCCTCGTTGTTAGTCATCTCGGGGCATCGTATGGACTGACGAATTATTTCGCCCGTGGAGACCTCGAGAATGAGTCCCGATCCCGATCCCGAGGCGTTGGCAGCGCCATCAGTGTAGAGGGTCCATAGGTCGGTACTAGGAGAGGCATGAATGGCCTCCAATTCCACTTCCGGCAGAATCTCTGTACTGAAATCGGCGACAAAATCTGCAAGTACCTGCGACTTGATGGCGTTTCTTGGGTGATAGGATATGTCATGCTCGCTGAGCTCTATGGCCTATCTCGCGAGCCTGCCCGACAACTCGGGTTTGTGCCGGATGCTTCTCAAGGGGAAGGTTGTTATAACTTTTATGGGGTGACACTGAAAGTAGGGTCTAAGCTTTCGTGAAGCTATGACTAGTGGTAGGGCCAACTTCTAGAGGTGTGGATACCGTATTTTGGCGTCCACTAGGGTTTTGCTGATATAGTAAATAGGAGACTGCGTACCTTTGTTTTCACGGACCAGGACTGCGCTGACAGCGACTTCGAACACTGCCAGGTATACTAGCAATGGTTCGCTTTGACTAGCAATGGTGGCGAAGACAAGTATGCTTTTAACTTTTTCAAGGCCTCGACGTATTCCTCGTTCCATTGTAGTCTGTGATCTTTTCTCAATACGTTAAAAAATTTATGGCACCTATCGGAGGATCGCGAGATGAACCTGGATAGAGCGGCTATTCGACCCGTCAACTTTTGTACCTATTTTTTGCTGTTCAAGGTCTCAGGTATTGCGTCTATCGCCTTGATCTAGTCCGGGTTGACTTCGATACCTTGTTGTGATATGAGGAAACCCAAGAACTTTCATGAGGCTACGCCGAAAGCGCACTTTTCTGGGTTCAATTTCATCCCATACTGTCGCAGTATCTCGAAGGCTTCTTTCAGATGGTCGAGGTGGTCTTCTTTGTTTGCCGACTTTACTAGCATATCATCGATATAGACCTCCATGGTCTTGCCAAGCTGTTCCTTGAACATTCTGGTAACCAGTCTTTGATACGTCGCCCCTCCATTTTTGAGTTCGAAGGGCATCACCTTGTAGAAATATGTCCCTTGGTGGGTGATGAAAGTTATCTTTTCTTGGTCCTCCTCGGCCATCATGATTTGGTTGTAGCCAGAGTAGGCATCTAAGAAGCTTAGCAGTTCATGTCCTGTTGTGGCGTCGATCAACTCGTCGATGTGAGGTAACGGGAACGAGTCCTTCGGGCATGCCTTGTTAAGGTCGGTGAAATCTACGCACATTCTCCATTTCCCATTTTTCTTTTTGACCATGAAGACATTGGCGACCCATTACGGATATTTTGATTCCCTTATGGACCCGTTGGCCAGTAGCTTATCTACCTCTTCGCTGACGGCCTCGTTGATTGCGGCGTTGAACTTCCTTCTAACTTGTCGTATGGGTGGATATAGTGGTTCGACGTTCAACTTGTGGGTGGCAATGTCTTTTGGTATCCTCGGCATATCTGAATGAGAAAAAGAAAATAAATCCACGTGGTTAGTTAGAAATTCATGGTACTTACTTGGGTCGCAGAGGTTGTGTCTGATGTATGCTTTCTTGTGTGGTCGGTGCTGTCCAGTTGTACTGGGTCGAGGTCCTCGATCGTTGCTTTGCAGGCTTCTACGATGTCGGGATCTTTGATGGCTTCCGTTGTCGGGTCGACCTTAGTCCCCGACACGGCTGATTACTATGCTTCCGCACTTGCTCCTTTCAACTATTTGGTATGTGAGCAGTCTTGAGCGATTCGGTAGCATTCTTGCGCGGTGCGCGGCTCGCCCTGAATGCTAAATACTCCCTAAGGGGTGGGGAACTTGATCACTTGGTAGAAGCTTGAGGGGACTGCTCGCATGGCGTGTATCCACAGTCGTCCTATGATGGCGTTGTAGACTGTTTCTTGGTTCATGACGTGGAAAGTGGTTTCCAGTGTAACTCATCCCGCTAAAATCGGCAATGATACCTCCCCCGAGGTTCGTTCTACTGCATTGTTAAAACCTGTCAGTGTTATGCAACGCGGTATTATCCTATCTTCGAGCCTCATTTGCGCGAGGACTCTTGGATGGATAATACAGGTGCCGCTTCCGTCATCAACCATGATTCTCTTAACATCAGTGTCAGCAATACATAAAGTTATGACCAAAGCATCATAGTGAGGAAAATACAAACCGTCGGCATCAGACTTATCGAATGTGATACTTTCTTCGAAGTCGTCATACCGTTCGTGGGCGATCGTTCGTTTTAGTTTGTGCGAGGTGGTGAACTTTACGTGGTTGATTGCTGAATCGTCGCCTCCTCCGACGATCATGTTGATGGTGCGTGCTGGCGAAGGTGGCTTTGGCGGCCCTTGAGGTTGTTCCCGCCCTCGTGCGAAGTTGGTCTTTCCCTTATCGCTAGCAGCTCCCTCAAGTATCCTTGGTCCAGCATTTTGACTACCTCATGTCGTAGTCCTATGCAATCTTCGGTTTTGTGTCCTCGTTCTTGTTGGAACTCGCACAGGACATTCGACTTCCTTATGGCGGGGTCTGATTTCATTTTTTACGGCCATTGTACCTTGGTGCCCATCTTCTCCAGTGCGTACACTACTTCTGAGAGAGACACGCAAAAGTTATGGGCAGATAATAAAAGGGGCATACCTCTTTCATTACGGAGTGGGGCGACATGTCGTTGCAGTGCTTCTGTGTGTCTTGGTGGTGGTGGATGCGAGGATCTGATGTAAGGATGATGCCTTTCTTTGTTGAAGCGTGATGGTTGTTGCCATCGCCCATCGCTGCGTCGATCCCTCCTTGCTTCTGACTGTATCGTCGTTAGCCACTGGATTGGTCCGTTGAGGTCATCCTCATCTGCTCGTACCTCGGCGCAGTAGGCGTTGTGGATCTCCTCCCATGTGGTGGAGGATACTTCATGAGTCGGCTCATTAGCTTTTTGGTCGCCCTCGAACCATCTCTGCTCAGCCCGTTTTGGAAAGCTGCGACCGTCATGCCTTTCGATACGTTTGGTAGGCTCATCCTTACTATGTTGAATCTGGCCAGAAAGTCCCTGAGTCCCTAACCTGCGATTTGTCTGACGGTGAAGATATCGTTGACCCTGGCCTCTGCTTTCTTTGCTCCTACGTGGGCGATGGTGAACTTATCCGCCATTTCTTTGAATGTTGATATCGTTCTAGCTGGAAGCTGTGAGTACCATGTTAACCCCCCCCCCCCATATTTCTCCGAACGTTTTCAGCAGTATTGATGGTACTTATTCCTTTGACAGATCGTTACCCTTCACAGCGGTCACATAGCGGATCAGGTGATCTTCGGGATCCGTCGTCCCATCATATATCCTTAAGTAAGGTAGAATTTTGAAGGTTTTCGGGACCGGGTGAGGGGCAACCTCTTTGCTATATGGTTGTTCGACGAATCTTCCCACGTCGCGCTTCGGTAATAACTTAGGAGCGCCGGGAATTTTGTCTACTCTTTCATTTGATCCCGAAGTGCCATGTTTTCATTCTCCATTTCCTCCATCTTTTTAAGGATGACTGCGAGTGTGCCATCGCTGGTCTGGTCATTAATGTGGGTGTTGTTTGTTTGTACAGTATCGAGTTCACTGGTGGTAGTGAGGTTTGTCATTGACGGGTTCTTAATGTTGCTTTGGGGTGATTTTTCGAGAAAGCTGCCTAGGGTGTTCATCAGCCACTTTTCCAGTAGTTTCTTGACCACCAGTGGTGGTGTTTCTTTGACTACAGACGTAGAAGCTCCCTTTCCGTGCAAGATCGTCAGATCTTCAGATGAAGAGGGTGAGATATCTCTCTCCTGTGTGCTACCAGGTGTTGTGCTCAAGATGTTCTCTTTACCGGCCTCTTTGAGAGGGCCTATGAGGTTGGTTGTGACACCTGCTATTGCTTTCATTCTTGCGTCATTTTCTGCCATTTTTCGATTTCAGTAGGATGTGAAGGATGGTGGTTTGTTGCTTTTTTTTTTATTTATTTATTTATATTCTAGGTGCAAACTATAATTTTGATTGCCGAAATTCCCACAGACGACGCCAAATTGTTTGACTCGAAAGATAACAATTACTTTGCAAGTGAATACAATCAAAAATAAATCAAAGGTAAATCGTAATCGAATATAATGAGATCTAGAAATATGTATTATATTTCTTATTGCTTTTGATAGATTGAATATTCAAGAGAGGAAGAGATAGAGAGAGAGAAAGAAAGAAAAAGCTTGTCTTAGAAGAGATCAGATGCCTTTACAACATTGGGATCCTCCTTTATATAACAGGTGAACTCCCTTGAAATAATAAAATAATGCAGAGATAGGTCACATGCTTTCGAGGAGACGACGAGACCTAAAGGCACGTTTCACCCCGACATTCTTAGGTCGTACCCTCGTTTCGACTATTGCTTAGTCGGGGGTCATTGCTACCGTAGTGGGCAGAATTTGATCCCATACAGTTCTGATGGTGGGAATTCCGAATCGTGACAATTATTGATGGAATTGAAGGTTTTTTTCTAGAAGCAAACTATGAAAAAGAATTGTAGTCACTACAGACAATATTTCTTTGAAAATAGTCAAAACTAAAACTAATTCTCAATACTACTTTTGTGTGATTAAGATGTTAATACAAATTTATTGTCCCCAATTAATTTGTTATGCATGCAAGACAATCAAATCCCTTATTAAATTGTTCACCTAATTTCTTTTACTATAAATTATAAATTAATACTGTAAATTAAGTGAAAATCATTTGACTGCAATTCCAATAGCATAGATATTTTCTCAACCCATCAAAAGACAAATTTTCTTAAAGAATTTTAAATTTTACTAACGTTTAATTATTATATTAAACTTGTCCATCACATTCCTATATTTTATGTTCAACATTTTTTTTCTTTGTTTAATAATCATGTGGCATGCGCATGAACTGTTCACAGTACTTTTTATCAGAGATACAAAATATTACTACAAGAATTCAAACGTCAAAAAATACCAACTCACACCTACTTTGATTTGCCTTTTTACACTACCTCAATGCACCCATAGTATTCAAGAAACTGTGTATAAACAATCAATTCCCTTCCCTTTTACGTAATTCATAAGCTATGTTATTCTCGTATTCCTTCTACTGTTCCTGGAATAATCATTAATTGCACTTTCTATTCACCTATTCATATATTTTCCTTTATTATTTTTTCTAAGATAGGTTAACAGTAGTTTCCTTTAATTATTGTTTTTTGCCTAGCAGATCAATCATTGACATTTCTTTTCTATATATAAATTTAAATTAACCAAAAAATTAAAATATCATTTAATTTATGCTTGCAAATAATTTCATGCAGCATTTTCACAATATATATTAAAGAAAAAGGAGGAAAAGAAGTCACTACTAGTAAATTTAGCACAAGGTGACTACTATCTCTTTGACTAATAAACCTTTTGAAAAGTTTATGGTGAAAATTAATTCCAAGAAAAACAAAACAGTGGTTAAGAAGACAGCTTTGAGGTGGTGACCCACCAGTATTTTAATAAGAGCTGTACTTTATAAATCGCTCCATGTTACACTCTGTCAAATTTCGGGCAGCGGGCAGCCCTTCCTTTATTTGCTGTCACAATTTAAGTATTATTTAATTAATTAAACTTTAATTTCTAAATAAAATAATGTATGAGCTGTTAGAAGGGTTACTCCTCCTTTTCAGTGTGAACAATGTTAGTATCCTATTAGATAAATGAAATATAGTTCAAAGTTTTCTTCATTCCATTTTGAACCAATATATTAGCTCAAGTGGTAAAGGCACGAGGACAAAGTCCTTCAGGTAGCTAGTTCGAGCCTCCGCAGAGCCACTTGAGGCATTATAAACCGGCCGCATCTTCAGCGTCCCGTAGAATTAACCATGGTGCACCCGCCTTGAAATAGCAGAACCCAGTGGGTACAACTAATCGAGTTCGCAAAACGATGCCCTGAAACCACGGTTAAAAAAAATGGTAACAAAATTTTCCAATAGAGAAACACCAAAACTCTAGCTTCAATTTCTCCGTAAATGACGCTTCAATTCAACAGTAGTTGAGCTCAGCTACATGCATTTTTTTTTACAATTTTACTATATTTTTATGTATTCCATTCAAGTACAAAGCCTAATACATAACTTTTTTTCTTTTGTTTAAAACCAATATTCTTTGCAAAATCAGTCAATCTCATATGCTTTTTCGTTTAGTTCAAAACTTTCGCAAAATATTATTATCAACAAGTTATTTTAGATTTAGAAACATATTAGTAGAGAAAGAATAAGTCTTGTCATGTTAGGACCGAAATAATTAGGTGTCATGAAAGTTAGAAAATCAAATATTGCACAACGATAAATCAAACAACAAAAGAGAAATGTACCAAAAGAGACACAAATATTTAATGTGGTTCGGTCAATTACCTAAATCTACGGTGAAGATGAACAATCTACTATACACAAGAGAGTACAAAATATCGAGAGAACAACTTCACGGAGAGGCAAACACAAGTGACACACTAACACTTATCCCGTAAAGTTTTTCCCTTAAACACAACTCTCAAACCTCATTTGGATACATTATGGATGTTGCTGAATTAGAAAGAAAGATCCTCAATTTATAGAAGCTCAAACATTTTCCTAAAAAAAAGAGATTCGCCGTTATTTATATTTTCTTCTAGGAATAGAAAAATTCAATTATGGTAAATATATTGCTCTACAACCAAATATGATAAGAAAATTAGGTCAAGTAGTAAGATGTCAATCACTAATTAAAGACTTGAAATGTCCAACCTAATTAATAGCTCGTTTGGCCAATGTGCAAATATCAGCTTATTTTGAGAAGTGTTTTTTTTAAAGCATTTTTCTCAAAAGTAATTTTGGTGAGAAGCAGTTTGTGTTTAGCTAATTGGTTTGAAAAACCTTTTTGAGCAGCAATTAGTGTTTGGCCAAGCTTTAAAAAACTACTTCTAAATGTATTTTTCTCAAAAGTACTTCTCAAAAAAATGATTTTGGAGAGAAACTATTTTTTTCTGCATCTCCAAAACTATTTCTAATTATACTCTAAAGGACTTTTTTTCATTCTAAAAGTTTGGCCAAACACATCAATTTTTATTTTGAAAAAAAAAAAAAAAATGGACCAAACTGGCTATAAAACACTTTTACATGTGGTATCGCACTTTCAACGGGCAGCAAACCTGCCCGTAATTCTTCTTCGCTTTCCTACACCACACAACAGCTATATAAAAACAGCAAATTAGTCCATAATCTTCCTTCACTGTCTCTGCAGTTCCTCTTTGCATTTGCCTTTTTCAGCATTTTGCTCTCAAAGAGGAATTTCAGAGTCTCTCATTTACTCACATTCTCAAATTTCTACAAGAAAATGGAGGGCATTAACATGAAGATGTTTGTTGTTGCTGTCGTCATGATGATGATGGCTATCTCCGCCGTTAAGGGTGTCGCCGCCGCTGATTCTCCGGCACCTGCTCCGGCATCCGACGCCACCATCTTTGTCCCCACCTTCCTCGCTTCGTTTGCTGCACTTGCTTTTGCTCTTCTCTTCTAATTTTGCTCCATCATGTATTCTTGATTAAATCATGAGGGTCGTTTCGTAATTTGGGTTTTTGTTTTCTTTTTTCTTTTTGTTTTGGGGTGGCTTTTTGATTGTATTTTGTTAGTTTCATGTATTTTTGTGTAATATATTTTAAATTTTAGTGAGTTTTTTAGGTTATTACTATTAATAAGAGATCTTGACTCTACTGTTTTGGCTTCATAATTCTCATTTCCTTGATTATATTTAGCTTTTATTGATGATACTATATTAAGATTCGTTCATTTAATATTGTAGAGATAATTATACTTCGATAAAGTGATCAAACGACCTTAAAGTTAAAATTATAGTATGATGTTTTTTTCCCTAGTATATTTGAAACTGATTTGGTAAATACTTCTTTAATATGTTTTGTTTCCTTAAATGTGTACCTAATTGCAAAAATCTCAAGAAAGCAAGTGCACATTCTAACCAATTCAAAGTAAATTGAGAAAAATAAATTGACGAAAAAGAACCTTTATAAGCATCATACGTTAGGACGATATATTATGTTGTAGTAACTCTTATGTTGTAGTAACCCTCCAAAATAATGTCGTATTCGCATAGATCCTTCAAAAATACATTACTTTTGGAGAGAGGATCCGGCCCTCAACCAACGACATTTTCAAAGATTATGAGCAGCATACACTATGTATACTTTTTAAAGAGAAGTTTTATTTTGCACAAATGATGCTAGTTGTATGAGGTTCTTTTTGTCTCGCAAATTTGTGAAGCCCAATCTTATACTTCTAGGCCTACAAAAATCTGGATTCACAAAACTGTGAGACAAAAAGTTTGCCTCGTACAGCTAGTATCAGTTATATGAGCTAGTATCAGTTATACGAGACACAAAATAAAATTTTTCCTTTTTAAACCTCTTTGTTATTCTTTCTAGAAAGAACTGCAAACCTATAAATTTACTTTAAATTAAAGGCCTAACTAGTTGAACTACCTTTGGAGCCTTTTGCAAGGTGAAGTTCTTTATTAAAGTAACAAACAAGTTGAGAGTGATTCCACTACTTGCAGTTGCAGTGGAATACAAGGCGTATCTATAGTTAACAATACGGGGCACGTAAACCCATGGTCACTCCACCAAATTAGATATTTTATGTATGTATTTTTTAGAATTTATCCAGTGTTATGTATTGGCACCCATGCTCCGTAAAGGTTGAATAATGCAATTGGTTCAATACTTAATTATTTCCCCTTCTTTTTTAATGGTGCACTCATTTTCTCGAAGTCCTAGATCCGCTCGGGTGGAATATATGTACAATAATGATTATTATTCTAAGAAACGTGAATCTCAAGTCCCCAAACATATGCATTTTCAAACCTCAAAAGGTTACAATGATCTAAGAATTTAAAGAAAGACCATATTCTGAAGTCCATATATAGCAAATTAAGAGATTGCCTTTTTATTATTACCATGATATTTTACATGCATGGAATCATCAATTGTGTAAGGTGGAGCGAAAATAGGGATGACAATTGGGCAGAGAAAGCTACCCAACCTGAATTCTAAGGGCTTAGAAGCAGCCGCTTTCAGTCGTTACCAACATTTAGATTGAATAGCCATCAAAGGCGAGAGAAGACGCTAACCTGCACAGGGCAAACTCTAGAAGAGACAAACTCTAAATGGGGCAAAGCAGGATAGGGTTGGACATGGCAAACTC
>MU715617.1:71664-97252 GCA_026770625.1 Nicotiana glauca | reverse complement strand
AGTAGGGCAGGGCAAAAATCTGAGAAAATACTAAATGGAGCAGGGTAGGGCGGGTCCGCCATATTGTCATTCCTAGGCGGCTAGGCGAAAAAGAAAAGTAGCTAGGTTGAGTTATACATGCTAGCACGAACACTATAATTATAAAATAAAAACAAAATTAGCTAGAAATTTCTAAATTCGAATCATGTGGTAGCATTACATGAAAATAAATCCTTAGCCAGGTAATATATATGAAGGGAAAAAAAAATGAAGCCCTACAATGGCAAGTGATTAGGGTATTAAGAAAAGTGTAAAATGGGACAAAAGCGGTGGCAAAGTTGCTTTTTAATTATTTGAATGGTCAAGTAAATTGAGGAATCAAGAAGCACAAGGGAGATTGAATAGATGCCATATATTAAGTGATGTTCATTTGTTGATTAGGAACCATTGAAGAGAATTCTCTGGGCACCAATTGATGGTGACTCTTGAGTTGTACATGTGAACTAACAAGTTGTGCTCTTTATTGAAAGTCTCAATGAAAGGCCACCAAACTACGCCCAAAATATGGACAACTCATCTCATAAATTTATAGCTATCAAATTTGGCCAATGATGGATCTACACGAGAATGCTGACATGAATTACGAGAAATATTGTAAAAAAAATATAACCGCTCACTAGTGGAAGGTCTTTTGCGCTCAAATCTAAGAGGCTCTTATGTGTTCAGGCACTTACTATTTTTAACCCAACCCTATAAGTTTTAGGAATCTAGCACTAACATACAAGTAACTAGACTGAACATGAACCCTTCTGGGTTGCCCAGTTGGTTTGAAGGGTGGTCATCCATACAGATGACATGAGATCTTATCCCCCTCAATGCCTTTTGAGTTGAGCATTTCGCACAGGACTTTTTTAGTAAGGTTTGTATCTCCTGTGTTTTGCAGGCTATTACACAGGGAGACCCGAAGGACAGAGATTGCGGCAGAGATGGTAACGGTTGCAGATTTCCTCTCACCGAAAAAAACTTAACTGAACATTCTTTTGTGATTAGTAGCAACTCCAAAATGAGTATCCATGACCTAAAAATCTTGGGTCCACCATGAATAAGGCTGCTAGCTAGGTGTTCTGATACTTTATATTTAAATCTTGTTCCTATGAGCTGCTGCCACCAAAAATCTCATCTGATAAAGATTTGCCTTAATGTATTAACTTTCCTATTTCTTTCGAAATAAATTAATGGGATGATCTCCTCTTTATGTTGCTAGATTTGTTTATTTTGTTTTCAAGGTGAATATAATTCACTTAAACCAAAAGTATGAACTTTTGGGGCCATCACAAAAATGTCAAGCTAAAAATTCAAAAGCCCTAGAATTTCCTTTTAAGCAAAATGTTTAAAACTAGAATCCACTAATTCAAACCTCCACATGGCTAAAAAAAAAGAAAGAAAGAAGATACTCCACCAAATCAATATGCTAATATCTTGATTAAACATGATGAATATCTATCTATAATTCATTTGGGGTGCACATGGGGGGTAGATAAAAGAAAAGAGAAAATGCCTAAACATATGCCTTTTCCACCCCTAAACATATGATTAATCCACCCCTCAATAATTCTTCATCATTAAAATGCAGCTCCAAAACTTGGTCGGTTGGTTTAGACCTTTATCACTAAATTATACAAGTACATATTTATCTATCAATGCCTTTTTTTTTTCTCTTTTATTCGAGTGAGTTTGTTGATTAAGAAATATGTTAAGATTTACATCACTTGAACTCTTAGTTGGGATATCCATGTATGTTACTCTTTTCTTACTTTGCATGGTATATTTCATTCGGATGACACAACAACGTCCAGTAAAATCCTACAAGTAGGATCTGGGAAGGATAGTGTGTACGCAAACCTTATCCCTACCCCGAAGGAATAGAGAGGCTGTTTCCGAAAGACCCTCAGCTCAAGAAGACTGAAAAGAAGAGACGAGAAGGGAAGGGATGATGACATAACCACAAATGTTGCAAATAATTTACTTTGTTTTACTAATGCCAATTAAACTCAGAAGTTAATGACAATAAACCATCACAGACAACAGATGTTCTTAGTGAAGAGCATCCTCCACTCAATAGTCATCGCCTTTTGTTAATGACAATAAACCATCACAGACAAATTCATGCAATGTTACAAGTCTCCCTCTGTCATCATGTAATATAATATACATAGAAACCTGTCTCAAAATTTACAAGATTGTTGTCATGTTTCCATCTAAACTCTAAAGCACAAGAGCTTCGGTTACCTGCGTATTAGAAAAAACTTTCTGAAAAAGATAAGATACAACATGGGGCCGTAGCAACTAACCCAAAGGGGAAGAAATAAAAGGGAATGAAGAAAACCACTCTTCTTGCTGTAGAAGCCAGATTCTGAGATCTAAGTTCTTTGCTTTAGTGATAATCCGATCCAAGAGACGACGAGTAGTAGCTTACGAGTCTCCTGAGGAGGACACTCTTGCTGATGATGTCTCTCCCAGCGAAACAGATGCCAAAGACGAAGCCCAAACTCGAGCATTCCTAGCTCCTTTATGAAAGTTTCTTGTTTTGCTCAGCTTTAGCTTGCTCCAAGCCCTCTTGAGATCAATCACGTGGAAAACGCGCCCCAAAAGCTGCCTTGACTCTCCAAAGATCCCCATGTTTAGATGAGGAATATATGCAACCCACAATGCTACTACATGAGCTACCAACCCAGGAAAGAAATAAAGGGACGCCCTAAACAGTAGGAATGCAACCGACAGTACAAGGTAAGGTTCACTCAAGAGCAATTCCCTTGAAGAGGACCCTTTCCATTGCTGAAAAGCTTTGTGCCCATCTGCCTTATAAGTAATTTGATGTTCAGTCACTTCTATCACAGGATCAAGCCCTGAAAACAAGCATAAATGTGTGAATTCTATACAATAAGTTGAAAATGAGAAAGTGTAAAGCACTGATTTGTTGCATTCCATAAAAATAAGTATTTCTATTACTTATATAGCAAATGGCTGCACGGTTAAACCCTGTATATATGCCAAAGTAGCACTTCAAATTTTTAGACTACTAAATAAAGCAGTCATTTTTGGGGGCAGGTGGACCCTTCGACAAGCTATAGCGAATTTTCTTGGCATTTCAGCAGTCTCATATTAAGGAATGTCCATCTGTGGAACTCCCAAGGATACCAAATCTCACTTCTATGCATCAGTTTGATTGGGATGTGGATATATACTTGGTGGTCTTTGCTGACTTATTTCATCGTAACTTAATTCTTGTTCTTTCTGTTATGTAAAACATGCAACAAATAATTGCAGGCATGCCTTTTGCTAATCTACAGTCAGCTTAGCAGCTAAACTGTTTACCCTAAGCCACTTGATTTGTTCTTTGCATGGTCATGTTACTTTTAAAGGTTGATCCCTCCAGATGCCTACAAGCTACAGCCACTTGATTACTTTTACCTAATTACATGTCAGATGCTCATGTTAATTTTGAAAAAAATGCAAAAGTAAAATGAAACAGAAAAGGGAAATAAGAATGTAAAGCCCACTATTATTCAGATTCTAGTTAAGTTTTTAGTTGTGGGCTCTTCAGCTTGGGACCAAATCTAAATGTTAAGTGGGGTGGGGTTGTGCTTCAATATAATTGTATGGACCTTAAATTGAAGAATATACTGGGGTTACCGATTTTAGCTTTTCTTTGCTTCAACATTGAATTTTGCCAAAAGTACCAAAAAGCTATAGGGGAGAACCCTTGCCTACCAAAATAGAAAAAGCTCTTTCCCCTTTCTCTAATAATAAGGTAAGGTAGGATGCATTTTAGGGTATTCCATTCCGTTTTTCAGCTGGATCTGAACCTATTTTTATTGTTCGGCCTTAAACTATACTCAGTAGAGAGAGGGGCTTTATCGAAAGGATAGAAACTTTCATGTATATAGATATAGTATGTGCATATAGGGTGTAGGTATGCCACTTAAAACAAAGAACCCCAAATCAGTAAAGTAGTTAACCAAACACAAGTAACAAGTTAAGAAAGATCCTCACACATTGCAAATATTAATTGGCTTAAGCGATGAGCATAGGCTAAGTGTAAAACATTTTAAAATCAGAATTCAGTTTTTTTGGGCCGATCCGCTCTCTTTTCCTTAAAAAAAAATGGCACCGGGCTGAAAATCAAATGTAATGAAATTGAAAAGCTAAAACCATTCCACCACATTAATCAAAGCGCAATGACCTAATTTTATGCTTAGCTAGTGTTTTGGAAAAGATGAAAAATGCTCACTCCTCCAAACAGCTAGGATGAACTCTTACTATTATGCCACATCAAGAGCAGGCAAAAGGAGAATATAGGCAAGCAATTGGAAAGGTCACCTGTAGTCCTCTTGTAGAAGTTCACAAGAGACTGAAGATCTTTCCGGCCATGATACCGCACTCTCGTTGCCTGACTCACAATCAATATTGCTGGAAAGCTGTGAACTCCATATCTGGAGAAGATACTGCAGGTGAGAGGCAACACACATGATTAAAATTGAGAGGAATAGCTGAAAGAGAGCAGAGAAGTTGGGAGAGAGGAAAACGCTAAATACTTTTATCAATTTTCCTTTTATTGGGGAAACTTTATGATGTAGCACACATGCCTTATTATTGATGTACATAATAGTACTTATTTAATTGAAAGCATATGTAGGTAAGGACTCAAAAAGGCTTCTGTCACTATGAGGAAATATTCATCTGATATTTACTTTTTTGATAAGGTAAATTTATCTGACAGTTTCAATCTGATACTTTTCCCTAGACAAATTTGCATGCAGTAAATCCACATCCTGAAAACAAAAAGGTAGAGATGGGATGACATCCCAGGTACGGACGACCGGTGCACACCTAGGGCAGACCGGCCGGCCCATCCCAAAGTCCAACTACAAGCTTTTTAAATGCAACAACTTAAATATACGCTATTGGAGCTCTTTGTGTGGGTTAACTACCTCGTAGGGATTAGTTTGATTGTACTATTTGAATTACGTGAAAGACATGTAAACGAGCTGATGAGCGTGTATACGGCCTTATATGTGGAAACTTTACCGGTTTAGACTCTTTGGACTGCCAGTATCAGTCATAGATGGCATGCTTTCAGCACTTTCTCAACTATTTAATTATTTAATATCCAGCACTGGTTAAGAATTCTTAAAAGGGGCATAAAGGGGAGTCAGGGATCAGCAGTTTTCATAAATTTTAATGGCACCTTGTGAGCAGTTACTGCTGTATTGCACAAGCTATAATGGTGGAGCAAAATGCTAATAGAGATGGCATGGCTTTAACATACTCAGAAAATATAATAATGTAGCAAAAATTGAACCCACCTAGGCATGGCTTTTGATTGCTCAACCATCACATGTCTGATTCGCGGGAACATGGAACTCAGAGCACCAAACTTTGATTTAACATCTGTCGAAAAAGGACACCACGAGGCATAGAACAAAACAGCAGTAACATCATCTTTCTGACTGGACCCTAGAGCCTTGTCAAGTGATTCTCCATCCGTCTTTTGTGAGGAGATTGAATAAAGGCACAAAAATCAGGATAAAAAGAAAAATAACTATATTAAGATGCATGCCATAAAAAATAGAAGAACGTCGTTTACGTGATGAATTATGAAGTTATTTATGAGAAATTAGGTCCACAATTCCCTCTCCTACACCATAAAAGAAAAAGAAAAGAAAACACAACCCAGCTCTCTTGCCCCAAGGGACAAATGGAAAGAAAATGATAATATAACAAATGTAAACTTTGGAAAACTGTAAAAGGAGATCTAAATGAGATCCATCCATTCAGCACAAAACTGCTTAACAAGGCTGCACACACTTCAGGCTGGAGATGAATTAATGTAAGAAAAGAATAAACATTCCTCACAAGTATCCAGGAGAAACAAAAAGACCGGCTATGGAGGTAGAAGCTAAATTTTGAAAACAACTTACGAATAAAAAAGCTTTCACCTCAAAGAGAGAATAAGCCTGTTGCATTCAACACATACCAAGCTCCCCAAAAAGGAGCAATCCCATAACCAAAGCTATGTATATTGCTGAGACACAAACAATCGCACACTGATGGACATTTATTTGGTACATCATCATCTAGAGAACCCACATTATAAGTTAAGTTGAATAATCTATTTTTCAAAGATGATCCCAACATTACAAAACCATTTGAAGCCCCAACCGCAAGTTAGGTAAACATCCATTCAGCATAATAGAGCTTGACTACCAACTACTCCGTTCATTAACCACTTGATGACCACTTCTTCATTCACTTACCTGAAAGCCGGTTCTTTTCCTAATTCTATTCCGGCTCTATACATGCTATTGTCACCCTTCAAACCAAGCTCTTGCCATCTTTAGCTTGTAGGAACTAGGAAGTTGTAATATAAGTGATTGCTTTAACTTGCAAGCCAAGTGTGGATTTACTAGGACAAGAGAAGCATGGAGCCAGAGGAGGTTAAATAGAAACTTATTCTTGTGGATTCCCCCTTCCCTAATACTGTTGAAAAACATTATAATGTTCACCTAGAGTGGAATGCCACATTCTGATTGTAGCCAAGATAAAATGCCATGATTCATGTTTCACAATCAGTCAAATCATTATCAGCGGATGGTTGCTGATAAAAGAAAAAAATCATTAGTAGCGGATGTCCATATGAGCACTCATCCTAAAGGACATTACATGAGTCACAGTCTGCGCCTAAAATTGTCCCGTCCACAAAAGACAATTTATAAATGCAACAGAAGCTGAGCAGTTCACCTAACACTCTTCGAACCCAAGTTTTCCTCTCTATGCACACTTCATTGTCTACTCTCGAAACAATAGAATACACTTTGCAACACTTGGTAAAGCTTCAAAACAAAATTAATCACATGACATTGAGCTTTTCCAACTCACAGGCTTCTCCCGGGGTTGAGGCTTGAGGGGAGGCTGCTGATACTACTTACACATCTTTTTTATCTAATACATCTATTCATGATAAAATATCCAAAAACCAATATTTCTAAACGCACTATTTACACTTCACTGTCTACTCTCGAGACATGAAATACAATTTCCAAACAAATCTTCAGAAACAAAGTAAATGTCATTCCATCAAACAGTATCCTACTCATGGGCGCCTCTGCAATGATGGGGAGGCTATCAACAACAACACCTCAGTCAAAACAAGTTTTGGGGGGACTACCAATACAACTTAATACTCCAGATTACTTTGATCTGTTTATCCAATCCTCGATAAAAAAGATCGTTCTTTTGTAATTTCTTAATTCAAAGAAAATCTTTAGTTTTTTCCATCAAAATTACGCTCAAATGATCAGCTATGCTGCAACAAGGAGTTACAAAGAGGACCCTGAAACAGGAACGTTCAATGCTTAATGATAGAATTTCCATATCACTGGTGACTTAAGTAATCTTTTCGACGTCTACAGCAATTAAACATTACCAAAATTCATATTTTTCAAAAGATCTCCTAAACAATCAGCTGCAACTCCATGAGTAAGCAAAACTAAACCATGATTAGCTATTGAAAGTACTTAAAATGAGCTATGATGCAAGAAGGGAGTTATGAAACTGCCCTGGACAAAAAGGTGACAACATATCTGAATACAAGTATCTCCACATTACCATGACTTGAAAATCTGCAATATAAGCTGCAGTAATTTTCCCCAATACCTTATCTACTGAATCATAAGATAATCTCAAACCCCAAATTAACTTTAAAATCCAATCTTTTAAAGCAAAAATAATGAAAATCATCAAAAACAGAAGCAACTCAATGAAATTACTTAATCACAAGTCACAAAACCATGATTGGCTATTGATAAATAAACCCAATTAATCAAGGGGGAAAAAACCCAGCAAAGATTCTCACAAATCTTATAACAACTTCAAACCCCTAATAATCACTAAAATAAGAAAAGCACTTCAAAAAAATGAAATCTTTAGCAAAATCAAACAGCAAAATTTTTGAAAAATTCAACCCATTTCAATTAATCAAGAAAACCCCAATACAAAAATACCAGATATATACTGAAACAAAAAATCCCCAGAAAAAAGAAAAAGAGATAAAGAAATTAAATTACCTCAACAAGCAAAGGAGGTGAGAAGGAGATCCAAAGAGGGCATTGAGACCTCAGATCGTACAAAAACGTATTCGTATTATACGATGAAAATACGTATCCAAAAGCTGAAAATACATAACACAATACTGCTATGTATCTCATCGACACCATCATCCTACAAACAACAATACTAACTACTTTCTGATTTTCTCCTATAAAAAGAAACCCAAATAAAATTCCCTAAATATTAAATACAAAAAGAAAATTTTTCCCCTCTTAGCCTCTCTTTAAGAAAATCTTGAAATTTTGGATGATAAAGTCGCCTTCTTTTTTCCTTTTATATTTTATGTTTAGTATCAATGTTCTGTCAAACCAGCTTTTCTTCTAAAACTCTCTCTCTCAGCAACTTTTTCGTCTTCGTACGATTTTTGATTTAAAACTAATTTGGCTTTTCTATTTTTCAAAATACTTTAATAAGGCCTATTTGATTTGTAATCTTTGAAAGTAAATATTAAAATATCTTCTTACTTTTGATAAAATAAGAAGAAATTACTTCTTCTTTTTTGTGGTTATCTAGTTTTCCACCATGCTACCATTCAAAACATATTGTCTCGACTCACGAGTTTGAATAATATTTTTTGTAAAAAAAGTAATAAATGTTATATTAAGCTACAGAATATTTTTGTGATATTTAATTTATATTCTATTCATCCCAAACGATAAAAAGGTTAAGAGCACAAATGTTGACACACTTGCAATTTATTATTATTTTAATATTTAAGAATTAAATAAATTCTATATCACAATTATTATATTTTGAAGAATCATAATTATATTAACAGTATTTTGTTTATTGAAATAGCAAGGGTTTGTTTGGTTGGGAAACAAGTTAATCCTTAATTCGTTATTCCATGCTCTCATCGTCTCGGAAATAAAAAAAATATTATAATCTCGCAATAACTAATTTCAAAATTATTATTCCAATCAAATATAAAATTAACTTATCTTAAATTTAATATCAGAATTAAATTATTTTTGTACCTCGTACCAAACTAGCCCTGCACTTCTTCTTGGGAGTAGATGGAACATAAAAGAGTTGAATAAATTGACCAATTATGACAATTTAACCAAAGACTGTACCAAACCCAACCAACTAATCTATTAAAAATATATAAATACGTAGAAATTATTTCCAATTCTTCTCCACGCTGGCCATTATTCCAATTCTTCTCCACGCTTGGGAGAAAAAGAAGAAATAAATAAATAAATGTCAAAAAAACATTATTGTGTACTTCCACTTGTTGCTCCACTCTACCGAAAGCTTCAGGTAAATGATTCTTTTACCTTTCCTGGTTTTGTCATTCTTCTGATAACTACAGTAGCTATATGGTATTTCTTCTGATCTTGATTTTTTTGTTGTATTTTTATTTGGATTTTCTATTCATGTAAAGGGGCTTAGATCATTGCACAGTGAATTAGTGATTTTTCTAGCATGCCTTTAAGATTCCAACATCAAACTTGTTTTTAAATTTCCACTGCTTTAGATTTTGTTTTCATATGCTTTTTCAAGAATTCCAAGCCTTAAGAAAAAGGTCAGTTAGCTTTTATTGATTCATTCATATAATCTTTTTGGAGTTGCAGATTCTTGAATGTTGCTAATTTATACTGTAGTTTGATTTCATTGAGTTTTGGTGTATTAAGATTGTGTTCAAAGCTTACTTACCATTTCAAAAAATAAAAGGTTATGTTGATAGCTTGAAATTTGTTTGATTCTAGCTGAATATGATGGGATTTATCTCTTACTAGTATGCTGTAATCACCATTCATTTTCCTTTTCTGGGTGTTGATAAAGATTAATGACTTTCTCCTTTTATCAATCCTGGGAAAAAATTTCATCCTTCAGTGAATAAAGTCACCCTTTGACCCTATTCCTGAAGCAATTGAGATAACTATATGCAGTGAACAGAAACTGAGTTCTGGATTATTGCCAAATCAGTGAGCTTGTCCTCAAAGTTGATTCCTTCCCTCTATGGATCGACTTAGTGAGCTGCCTGAACTGATACTGGTTCACATCCTCTCATTCGTGAACATGAGAGATGTTGTCAGAACAGCCATTCTCTCCAAACGATGGCGACACCTACGGTCAATTGTCCCAAATCTTGATTTTAGTTATGATGATTTCTATCCCTATCAGAATTATGTGGAATTTGTGAATCGGACCTTGCTTTCTCGTGGCACTTCTAAGATCAGAAGACTTAAAATTGGTCTCTTTTTAAATGCTAGTTATCGTAAAGATTATGATGGATGGATTCTGTATGCTGTAAAGCATAATGTAGAAGAGCTCTTCTTAGAATTTAATCAAGACTGTTGCTATTGGTGCCCACCTCAGTGTGTGTATCGCAATTCTTCAATCAAGACATTGAGTTTGTGGAGCTGCAAGTTTATATATGATGTGCAAATAACCTGGAACTTGTTGACAAAGTTAACCCTCCGGTTCTCGGTGTTGGGGAATCAAGTTGTTCATAAGATTATGGTGGGTGCTCCAAAACTGGAATTCCTTGACTTGGATTCTTGCTGGGGCTATGATGATCTGAATATTGATTCTCCTTCTTTAAGAACACTGATTGTATGTGAATGGGAATCAGTTGAGTTTGAACATGGTCCCATCATGACAATTTCAGCGCCCAATGTTCAGACCCTGCGCCTATCAGGATTTCTTTATAGGAAGTGTATTTTGATGAATGTGCAGTCCGTTGTTAATGCCACCCTTGATCTTCATCCACACACTGGTTTTAATGGTGAAAATAAGAACTTAAAAGGGCAGCAGGATAACCTAATGGAGCTAGTTAAGAGCCTTAAACATGTTGAGAACTTAACTTTGGGTGCTTGGTGCGTTGAGGTTAGTTTTCGAAATAAGTTATCTATATCTGGTCTTTCTCTTTGCCTACCTTTAAGAGTCTCTTTTTTTTGTGTGTGTTTCGTTATGAGGTAGATATTGGGTGTCTTAACCTTTGGAGCAGAGTGAAGTCATTGTTACAATTGCTAGCTTTAGTTCTCTCTTCTCTGATTAATTTTGCTTTCTAGGCATGACTCTATCTACACAAAACACATTGGTCGAATCTTGATGTTGAAACAAGCACATTAGAGAGATCTTCCTTACAATCCTCCGATTTTTTAGCATTAGGTTACTTTCTAAAAGCTAATAACTTCAAGAGACAAGTATTATTCTAATTTTTCTTTGTAAACAAACAATATTCCTTCCAAATGCAACTGTAAGTACAATTCCCAAAGCTCACAAGGAAATTGAACTGTTACTGGCTCACCTGAATTCTTCAACCACATAATATTTGTAAGCAAAATCTAACTTAAAAAAAAAGAACTAATTCCTAGGTTTACTTAGATCAGAATCTGTTGAGAAGAAATCTCTTAGGGGTCGTTTGGTATGAGGTATAAGGGCGGTATAAGAATTAATACCACCTTAATACTCTGTTTGGTTAGCAAATCAGGTATAAGTTATCTCGGTGTTAATTTTAACACCGAGATAACTTATACCTCACAGATGGTGGGGTAATTAGCACCGGTATAACTTATACCTTCCTCTTATAAATTATTCAATTGGCAGTCTTAATACAACATACGAAACAATGAGTAAACAACAATCCCAGCACAATTAATCCCCGCATAACTTATCCCATTATAACTTATACCGGTATAACTTATACCGGTATAACTTATACCGGTATAACTTATACCGGTATAACTTATACCGGTATAACTTATACCGGTATAACTTATACCGGTATAACTTATACCGGTATAACTTATACCGGTATAACTTATACCGGTATAACTTATACCGGTATAACTTATACCGGTATAACTTATACCGGTATAACTTATACCGGTATAACTTATACCGGTATAACTTATACCGGTATAACTTATACCGGTATAACTTATACCGGTATAACTTATACCGGTATAACTTATACCGGTATAACTTATACCGGTATAACTTATACCGGTATAACTTATACCGGTATAACTTATACCGGTATAACTTATACCGGTATAACTTATACCGGTATAACTTATACCGGTATAACTTATACCGGTATAACTTATACCGGTATAACTTATACCGGTATAACTTATACCGGTATAACTTATACCGGTATAACTTATACCGGTATAACTTATACCGGTATAACTTATACCGGTATAACTTATACCGGTATAACTTATACCGGTATAACTTATACCGGTATAACTTATACCGGTATAACTTATACCGGTATAACTTATACCGGTATAACTTATACCGGTATAACTTATACCGGTATAACTTATACCGGTATAACTTATACCTTCCTCTTATAAATTATTCAATTGGCAGTCTTAATACAACATACGAAACAATGAGTAAACAACAATCCCAGCACAATTAATCCCAGCATAACTTATCCCATTATAACTTATACCGGTATAACTTATACCGGTATAACGCATATTCCAACCAAACGACTCCTTAAGCTCTCCAATGACAAAAATTCTCCAGATATCTAAAATGACCAAATTTTCAGCACAGTAATTGAATGACTAAAGAAGGAAACACCTTAGAGGAAGTAGAAATCATTTCAAAGCAAGCATGAATTGCACATTTCTCACCTCCTTTCATCTTTATCTAAGAAAAAATGTTGTAGTGATCAATTTAGCTTTCTCGTTAGCCATTTGTTGGGATGCACCAGGTGGAAGTTGCAGGACTAAAGACGGTTGAAGCCTTACCTTGAAGTGGGCATAAATCCAGAATGTTAATCTTGGTACCGAAGTTCCTATTAATGCTTTTTCGCACTCTCTCTCTCTCATTCTTCTGTTTTTCTTCCTTCAACCACGCCATGAACCTTTTATGTCTTCTCTTATACTTCGACAAGATGCCAACTATCACTGAACTACCAGACTTCCACCTAATGTGGCCTGTGTTAAGAAAATGACATAGACCAATAGCACATAATGCTTTACGGGAGCACCATGCTTGGTTTGGATCATTGTCAGAAGGAGGCAAGCCAAAAGTTTATCATGTTTTCTTTTTATGATCCAGTACTAGTATATGGCTAGGTTTAAGAAATTAACAGCTTGGCAGTGTGTCTGTATATTATAACTTCCCCATAACTACACATTCTTTTTCTTGAAATTCTGACGGGTACTAAAAATATCTACTTTTTCCCTCTGGATTCTGTGAATTTGATGATACAAGATTCTAGCACTAAGGGAGAAGAAACGTATTCCTTCTCAGATTTCAACTCGCAAATGTGTCACGTTAAGAATACATATGAAAGAAGATGATCTTTTGGGAACAATTAACCTGCTAAAAGATTCACCAGCTCTGCAGATGCTAATAATAGACATGGAATATGGACCCTATGAAGAGGTACATATTTCCTAAACTTTCTTGTTCTCTATTTCTTATCTGACATATTCTGCCCAGAGTATTTGCTAGAAATTTGTGGAGAAAAAGCACTTTCAGTCAATCTAATTCTCTTGTAGACAAGTGGAGGGAAGCATGGTGCTATTTCTTCTCTCAACTTGACTTAGAAACCAAAAAATTTAAGTATGTAGTTTTTTATATGTATTCTTCTTACATGTTCATAGTTTACTCATACATGCATTCTTACATTTATCTCCTAATACATGAACTAAGAAAATCCATATATTTGGGATGAATCTAGTTTATTTATCAAACGCCCCCTTAAAACCTGATTGATAACTCCAAGAAACATTCTGGATTTTAAACTGGACTCTTGCTGGCACTTTGTTATAATACAATTCAAATGTTAAAATTAATATTATAAGGCTCAAAGAGAATGGAAGAACGAGATAAGCACCAAGCACAGTAATAAAATTAAGAATAGTTTAATCTTACAAAAGAACATACTAGCGTATGCATAGCTACTGCATCAATCCTTATACCCCTAATTACATGAACCATCTAGGATAACTCAACTCAAAGGACACACTTCAAGTAAAACTTTCAAAACATACACATTAGACTTAAACACCTGGAAAAACTCAAAATACAAATATCCTCGACACTTGTTCATGCTGTTTATATTCAATTTTACTGTTTCCAACAGTATCTTCGCGATGAACAGGTTTTGGAAATTTAGCTTCAGTTAATAAACTAAATACCGCATTCATTACATTTTCTTGAGCTGATTTTCTGTTTTTACCAAAATAAATCTTTTTTTCTTTTCGTTGTCAGAGAAGTAGACAATGCTTTCATTTAACATAAATCCATTGATCTGATCCTCCTTATCAAAAGAAAAGAAACGTAAACAAAAACTAAAATAATCCATTATTTCTGATCTTCTACATACTGCCTTCTGGAGATCATTTGTATTTTTCGTTTCTGGTTCTATCTAAATGTAAGCAAACCTTATCTTGGAAAAATTTTCTAGCCAAAAGGAGCAGACTTAGCAGATTCAGAAAATTTCTACAATTCTGATGGCGCAAACTACTTAGAGTCACAAGCGAAGCACGTTAAATGTTTGCTCCACCATTTGAAGACAGTCAAGATTACCCAGTTTGTGGCAAAAACTTCCGTGTTTCCATTTCTGGAGTTCATTTTGAAGAACGGGAAGGTACTAGAGAATGTAGTAATCATAGCAAAAAGGTTTGATGCAAATTCACCAGAGTACTTGCTAAAAGTTGCTCAAATATTACTAAATCTGCCTAGGGCTTCTACCCGAGCAGTCATTAAGCTCCTCAACTGATGAAGTTAAAAGTCATTTTGTAATTTCGATAATTCATCGGCTTGTACGGAAACTGCATGGATTATGTTTGATTTCTGTGGGGTGTCAGACATCGTGAATAGTTCAAATATGTTTTTCCTAAGATGATCTAATTCATGTTGTAATGTTACTATGATGCTTTCTTGTCCCATGGAGATTATACATTATGTTGCCTCAAGTTAATACTTGAGTATATATCCCCTTAGGTTTGTGGCCAAGTCTTTACATCATGTGAATCTCCCTTAGTATGTGTTTTGTTTGAAGGGTAATGAATTGTTGTCTTTCTATTTTTTTTTTATTGTAAATCTTTTGGGGGCTTTGGAGTTATTTTGCATTGAATATATATTCAGTTTTAATTGTTTGTTCTCTTTTCAGTTTCTTCATTTATTATTTATGTTTAATTTCATGAATAAATGACATGAAAATTGTTGGTATTTTCTAACGGTATTATAGTGCGATTATCTTCCGTTTTATTTTGGTTCAACAAATATTTAATAAGCTAATTAATGGTACTCTACTAATCTGTTGGTTTCTGTCTTAACAGTTACAGAATACAGTCGACCCCTACGTATACATAAATCTTTTTTTTTTTTCTAATTACCAATTAATCCATCACATTTATGCTATAACTAGTCATAAAATTCTTCTTATATTTTTTTTAAAAGGGGTCAAAATAGTTCTTCATTTTTCCACTATCAAGAGAAATCAACCTAAAAATAGCTAGTTCTTACAATTTTTTTCCTAAAAGATAGCTTCTTCATATTTTTTTTCTAACTAAAAGATAGCTCAATTGAAGGGGAAAAAAAAGTGGTATAAAATTTCATTTTATCAAATTACCTTTCTTTTCTTTCAAAAATATTTAATTTCTGAATTAATTCCATATATCGAACATATTTTGAAATAAATTATCCCTTATTCTAAATTGTAAGTAAATTTGCAACAAAAAAAAAAAGGATGTTGATCAAAGATGAAGAAGCAAAATGATGGATTTGAAGGAAAGAATATTTTATCTTCTCTTTTCTACAATTTCCCTATTTGTTGGTCTTTTCTTTCCTCTATCTGTTGATTCACAATGTAATGGAAATCTAGTAATTGTCAATTTTGGTGACTCCAATTCTGATACTGGTGGCTATGTTATAGTACGTGGAATGATGGGACAGCTTCCAATAAAGCGCACCATTGATCATGATTTAGCTGGTCGAATGTGTGATGGCAAATTAGTCATTGATTTTCTATGTAAGTTGTTTAAACTTTAAAATTACCTCGCGATGGCGTATCCAAAATTTTTCGTAAACAATCAACAGTGTCAATTTATTATCTCAATTTGGGTTATAAGCGATTGAATTTGCCAATTTGTGAGACTAGTCTGGTAGAGTTTTTGTCTAAGTCAGTTAGTGATTTCGTTTTTCATACTGTTGGGTCTATATATGTAATGGCTATCGCTTTTGCTTTGCATATATGGTCTCTTTTCGTCTTGTTAAGCTGAGAGTCTTTCGTAAACATGCAACCTCTTTACTCCCTCGGGATAGCGGTAAGGTCTGCGTATATACTACTTTTCCCAAACCCCACTAATGAGATTTTACTGGGTCGTTGTTATTGTTATTAATTTTCTTCACGTGGTATACGTCTTTGCATATACATATGTTTTTGTTTTTTGCCTTAAAGATACCATTTATATATATGTTGAAAAGATTTTAACGAAGTGTGTCGATGACATTTCTTTATATACGATAGTATTTGTTGTTACTGCTGTCAGAGGGAAAGCCACACTTTTGTTAGGATGGTCAATTGATCACCCTTTGTCGAAAAATTATATTGCGTATATAGGTAAAATATTAGGATTTATAGATACATAACATATATTGAACACATTATTTTTACTTGTTTTAAGTTTCAACACCCTTGAAAAAATTTCTAACTTCGCCACTGATTGTTGTTTTATTTTTTATGTTAAGCAAACATAAATATCATTAACTCGTCCATTTTCAAGGCTCATGTTCATCTTTTTGTTTATTTATTTATTTGTTTGTTTAATTTTATTTTATTCATTGCAGGTGAAAGTGTGAAAAATGGTTATTTAACTCCATTTATGGAGTCAATGGGGAAAAACTTTTCAAACGGAGTTAATTTTGCTATTGCTGGTTCTAAAACTCTTCCAGCCTCAGGTTCTTTTAATTTGAAGATCCAAATTGCCCAGTTCCATCGGTTTCGATCTCTTTCTCTTGAGTTATTTGACAAAGGTATATATTAAATTATAACCATATTAAAAAATCAACTACTCCTATTAGAAAATATTGACATTTTCGAGCCGAAAGCAAAAAAGGAATTAAAAAGTGAAGTCGCAATGTAAAGACAATAATTTTTGTAATAACTGAAAAATCTAGAAATTTCGAGGGTTACTAATACATGGTTTGAAACTTAGTGGATAATGTCCCTTTCCGTTTAAATATCAGCCTTTTGTATACGGCAAGTTTTGAACTAATAACATGTACCTAATCTACATATCATGCGCTCTTACCACTAGATCAAAAGTCCGATGGCAAGATAACAATTCTTTATCACTTAACTATTACTCAATTCTTAAAAAAGAATATTATTTTTGTATCTTTTAGGTAATGGAAATTTGCTAGGAGATGAAGATTTAAGGAATGCACTCTACACAATTGATATTGGACAAAATGACTTAGATGGAGTATTTGGTGGTCTCTCGTATGAAAAAGCTATCCTGAAAATTCCTGATTTCATTTATGAAATTGAAAATGCAATAAAGGTAAGCATACTTTTATAGTCCTCTCCTTTTTTATCTTTTGTTTTTTCTTTCTAAATGTGTATACTTTTGCTCTTTTTTCTTGGATATTTTTGATTTTCTATATTGAATTGTAGGAAATTTATGAAGAAGGTGGAAAGAACTTTTGGGTACATAATACAGGGCCAATAGGGTGCTTGCCTAAATCACTTACAACATATAACAAGTATAAGGATGATTATGATGAGCATGGTTGCCTAAGATCACTAAACGAAGGTGCAAAAATATTCAATGACAAATTATACCTTCTCTGTGATAAACTAAGAGATGAATTGAAGAACACCACCATTGTTTATGTTGATGTCTACTCCATCAAATATGACCTTATTGCCAATTCTTCTAATTATGGTAAGTGTTCCTTTCTTTAATTTTTCAAAAAATATGATGACGCATTCACCCTTTTCACCTCAAAGCTTAGTTTAGTGTAAATACTGAGTGTGGATAAATATTTATCGATTCCTTGCATGTGTATCGCTATCTTAAACGATAAATTGCTTAGTTTAGTGTAAATATTAAGTGTTGTAGGTTAGGAGGAAGTTGAGCGTTTTCTATGTTGTTTCCGGGGACGGGGCTAGGCTGATAGTGTTTCACCTTGGGTTTTTAGTGGTTTATGTAGCTTCCACACTATTTTCTATGGCACTATTACTGGGTATTTTTATTGCTTTTACATTTATTTTCTGTTTCTTATGATGTTGATATTATTTTGATTTTTCTGGCTTTTGTTATTGTCGCTGATCTATTGTCTATTGTTTATTTTCTTCTTTTTGAGCCGAGGGTCTTTAGGAAACAGTCTCTCTACCCCTCCAGGGTAGAGGTAAGGTCTCCATACACTTTACCCTCCCCAAACCACACTTGTGTAATTTTACTGGATTGTTGTTGACAGTATAAATACTAAGTGTAGATAAATATTTACCGATATCTCGCTTGTGTATCGCTATAAGTGATTGATTGGGTCTGTTTTGTTAGGGTTTGTGAATCCATTGATGGCATGTTGTGGATATGGAGGGCCACCATACAACTTTGAATCAAACAACAAATGCGGGCAAGGAAATTACACAATATGTGAGGATAGATCCAAGTACATTAGCTGGGATGGTGCTCATTATACAGAAGCAGCTAATGCAGCTGTTGCCTCCAAAATACTCTCAACAAACTACTCTACTCCACCACTCAAGTTCAATAGTTTTTGCAACATTGCACCTTGATATAGTACTAAATACTGTGGTCGACCAGTGAGGTTGTATGCAGTTAATAAGTTTTTCTCAGATTTTGTAAAAAACAATAGTAGCATGCAAATCTAGCAATTTCAATGTCAAAAGAAGCTATCTAACCTATCTCCCCAGTCTGGAAACTAGGAAAACTTCAATACAAGATGCTGTAGGATTCAAAATTTATATACAAACAAGCAGATCTATAAAAAAAATGCATGCATGTCAGGTTTCTTGAGGCATGATTTGGTATATATAATGCGTAGAGCAAAGGATACACAGGGGCATGAACACCTATACTTATAGACAACCACTACATCTCAAAATAGTTAAGAACAACTCATGAATCTCTATACAAGTAGTGCTCCATTTGGACCCATTTTCACTTCAATACTCCAGAGCTCTATTAACAAAAGAAACTTAACATTTAAGAATAGCCAAATGTAGGTAACAAGATCAAGCTCAAGATGACAAGTCGGAATTGGTGTAGAACTCAATAAAACCTACTTCAAGAAAGTTTTTGAAGTACATAGCTTATTCAGCTAAAAGAATCTTTCCATCTGTTTGGATAAGGCAGTCCTCCCAAAACTAATTTGGTAGGAATATCAAAAAAGACCAAATGTCTAACCTAAATTTCACCAATCAATGTATCACCAAAAAAATCTTAAACCACCCTTTCACTTTGAAGGTGTGAAATTAAAGAAATAGATAAAGTACTAATACAACAATGCAAAGATGTTATTCTAATAGAGCTCAACTTGAGCGGGTGTATCTTTTAGAAACAAATCACAATCCGAGTTTCTTCTCTGCCTTCTGAATTTGGTTAAGGAAAATCCAAGTCATCTGCATAGGGAAAACAAAGAAGTAAACATATGGTAAAAGCTGACATGAAATTGAAAGAACTTTAGTTGGAAGAAACAGAGGGAAACATACCATAACATGAGGGGCAATCCTAACACAATATACTGGAAATCCTGTGTAAAATTTGAAGGGTCCTCCTGCCTTCAAAGTTTTCATGGCACAATCAAAAGAACCAGAGTAAGGTAACTTTCCTTCAGCATCTGGCTGCATTTTCTGTATCTGAGTCTTGACATAATCAAATGGCAAACTGCAAGCAGCAGCAAAGAATCCAGAAACACTGCTGGCTCCTGTGTTTTAGGAAAGAGAAAGGTACTGAATTTTGCATCATCCAATGAGAACACTAACGTTCAAGACAGTCAATGCGAAGAGCGAGAGAAAAAAATGTACTCGAACACACAATATCCCAGACAAACTTTGCAAAGCACTATTTCCATGTTATTGAATGCCACAACAGAAATGACTTCCTAGGGAACATTTTAGAGTCAGCACAAGAATGAACTGCCCTACTCACTTGGCAACACCTCAAAGGCATAGCTTACACCATCTAACTCTACACTGACCAACTTTACCAGAGTCCCAAATTCCCTCAATCCAAGCAGCTTGAATGAATTTAAGTTTCATAAGTAGAAAGGCAGGAAGCAAAGCAGAGAGTAACATAAACATTTCCCAACAAGCGGTTCTTTTTTCGTAAAACATTAATAGAACCAAAGAAAGAAATCAGGCCGCCCTAAGATGCTGATGCTGCATTCTCTAGCAGATAGTAACATAAATGATTAACCAGGCTATGCAAAAGATGGGTGAAATTCCTAAAGAAAAGATTACTGATTCTTTTTCTAAGACAAGATGCATTATTTGTTCCCCTCTTGAAATTACAATCCGAGCTTAAACCCTTCTTGAAGGAAGACATTGAAGAAACTCGAGTACCTAAGACTAAAATCAGGACCCTTAGAAACATTAGTACAGAAATTATCTTACCTACTACTGTAGCAGCCTCACCCAAGCCAAGGTTGTCCCTACAGAACTCCACACTCTGATCATAAGAGGCAAGCATTCCCATGTTCAATGCCATTGCCCTTACTACTGTGGGGCCAGCACCTTTCCAGAGGGCTAGAACGCCTTCATCAGATACAATACGGGAGAGTGCATGAAATGCATTTGTGTAGTGGCGTCTCTGTGCTAAAGGCAAGGTAGCATCAGCTTGCATACGAATGAGGGCTAAATCTGCTGGACTACCAACACATGCACCAATTGCTCCAGCAGTAAGACCACATAAAGCCTTTTGGTACAGCGGCAAGGGCTTCCCTTCATTGGCCTCAATGGCCTTGTTCGTCAATATTCTATTTCAAGAAAACCAGAAGAAAAGCAGAAAAGTAAGTCCTTTTTTTTCTTTAATTGGATGAATATAGGCATGAATCTTAACAAGCAAAAGGCATAACAGCACTAAGTTGGTTTATTGTGTAAAACCATCCTCAATATCACCAATAATACAGTGCTTTTAGCTAGGTCCTCTTTGCTCCAAAGAAAAATTTGAGCTTAATTTTATTGCAGTTTCATGTTGCACATAAATCTAATGTCCTGAAATCCCTTAAAGATGATCTAGTTCTACCAGCTCACCTTCCTCCAAAGGAAGAAGACAATGGATTCTCATTGATTGGTCCAAATCCACATGGATAATGGAAAACTGAACTACTTCTTAACAACTAATGAGTAATGAGCCCAAGCATCAATCAAAGGATTTCATGTGGTTTCTAGAGGGTTCAAGTGGTTTACAATTACACTAGTAGCTACAATTGACACTCCAATCATGCATGTAAGTGAAGTAGGTTATTAAACCTTTGTATTTTTCTAAATCTCACTATGTCTCTTATCCTTCTACCTGCTGAGAATTTTACACACCAATTCTTTTCAAAAGATACATTAGCTCAATATTATTCACATAAACACATAAAAGTTCAGCAAAAACCTGCATCCCAATGGAGGTTCAACAATAATATCACAGACCTTGCAACCAGAATCATCAGAAAAGCACGATAGAGCAAACCCAATAAGCCCAATCAACTCATAAAATTACAAACAAGACGAAGCTGCAAAACTTTCAAAAACGATAGCAGCCAAGTGGAGGGAAGGGGGAGAGGATGATATGGGTTGTCGTAATCCCAAACTCTTCAATAAATTTGAAAAGCAAGACTTGCAAGAAACCAAAAAGATCACACTGTTCATAAATTTAGCCCCATGTCAACACTCTTATACAAAGAGTAACTTCATTAGAAAGAAATTCCAATAAGATGTGCCAGCACCTCAATATGAGTCGTTTAGACTGTGTCTTTAATTCAGAAAAGCCAAATGGAAATATTTGACCTGAGAAGGAAGGTACGATTGAAAAAGTATTATGCAGAATTGTGGTGGTATCCAGAGTAAATCCATAGAAAACCTCCAATTTATTCCACTTGTATATATGTATAACACATAATAGTTGGAGGGTGGTATGATGCATCACAACTCACAACTATAAGGCAAGATGCATCAAAGAACAATAGAAGGCAATCCTAAGGGCTGTGAAGTATTATGAACCTTGACATACATACATAGTACTTGAAAACCTTAATAAATCCAGTACATTCTGAATGGAGACAAGATAATATTAGGACAAACAGTCACCTGAATGTCCCAAGGGTGGTATGATGCATCACAACTCACAACTATGAGGCAAGATGCATCAAAGAACAATAGAAGGCGATCCTAAGGGCTGTGAAGTATTATGAACCTTGACATATATACATAGTACTTGAAAACCTTAATAAATCCAGTGCATTCTGAATGGAGACAAGATAATATTAGGACAAACAGTCACCTGAATGTCCCAAGTCGTGCTGTTGTATAGGTTGCCTGCCTAAGAAGCCCAGCTGACAGACCCTGCATAAGATGATAAAATAATTGATGGCAGGAATCAGAAAAAACCCATACAACACAAAAAGTAAGAGAAAGTTATGCAGTAAATAAACAAGTGCATCAGGCCATCAGCTTTCAATGAAGCTGATCCAATAATGGATGACACTATTTTGGGCAACCTTGATACAAAACATCAGCCTTAGATTGAAAGTAAGTTGATAGTATGGCATCTATCTCAGAGTCGAGATAAGTCAAGGATTGAGAAGTCCAACTAATCTTTGAAGCTACGGTCAGTCCGCCACTGAAGCTTATAATATTTGCAAGCTTACCAATTGTCTTTCAAGAAACCATCTGGATTTTAGGTATAATAATCAATTTTCCCTAATAACTCTCACAGGAAATCTAAAAAAAATCTCAATTGATAACCATACAACAGATAAGTTAATGCATGGAGTCACCTTATATAATCCAATTTATGTTACTTCGCACCTGTCTAATCCATGATATGTTATACTTATAGCATTCACCAATTAAAAGTTAGAATGGACTCAGAGTATCTCTTACGCATTGCACCAATGATGGGTATTGCAGGGCGAAGAACAGTTGTATTAAATACAGAAAGACTTTCACCAGCTCATTTCTAGAGGAAAACATCATCTAGTTCTCTTGGTGATATTTTCCAAGTGTACTATTGATTGACAAAAAACTTCAGAAATTGTTCCTTTCAGGCATTTAAACTTTTCAAGATCATATGTGGTAGTGAAAGGTAATGCTAAAATACCATAAGCTCCAAGAAAGTAGCTAATCCAGTAAGGCATAGCCAAGGTAAAACATTAAAAAGATTTATCAGTCCTCTCTTGCGAATACTATAACGTATGGACTACAAACCCATTCAGCACCAAGTTTAAAAGAGCAGAGTATACTCATTATTAGTGGGGAATTAAAATACCTATCTTTTCTTGTGATCTAAGATAAAATAAGGAATCATTCAGTCAGAGATCAACAAGTAAATGGTGCAACATTATTAATCAAGGACCGAGTTAATCAATATAAATGTCAGAGGAACAAACCTTGTAAAAGGCACCAAAGCCTTCATTTTTAAGCATAGTCTTGGTGACATCAACTGCTGATCCCTGACCCAATTGTATCCTCACCTGCCATCATAAGAAAGTACCATAAATCAGAATAGATCCCATCAAATTTAAGAAGTAATATTACAAACTGCAAGAATCAAACTTTATTTCATATTTGCATAAAAACCCCAAAGATTCAGTTTTTGTTATCGGAAACAGCCTCTCTAGCCCCTTTGGGTAGGGGTAAGTTCTGCGTACACTTTACGCTCCCCGGACCCCACTTGTGCGATTTTACTGGGTTGTATTCAGTTTTTGTTATAATGGCAGTGTATGTGCCAGTTTGCGCACAAATCGACTATTTCATCGGGTACTGCTACCTTCCACAAGCACCAACATAGGTAGAGGCAAAGCTAGCATTTCAGCTACGGGTTTGGTCGAACCCAATAGCTTTGATATAAATCATATATTTGTCTCAAGAAATTCATTGAATATGTACAAATTATTAATTTAGAACCCATTAACTTAAAAATACTAAAATACCGAACCCATAAATTTCAAATAGTGGCTCCGACTCTGATTACATAGGGACCAGATAACTCTGACACCAAGGGTTAGGTAGATGGGAAGTGTAAAGATCAAATATTTTTAAGGCTAGATCTTGTTCATTCACTACAAAAACAACTCTAAATTGGAAAAAGTAAAATGAGACATTGCAGCATAATCCCCATATGATCTAAGATCTGAATTCACCAGTTACACCATAAGATCAAAACCAAACATCACAAACAAAACAAAAAGCAATAAAACCCCAAAATGACACTCATTTGAGCCAAGATCTGAACCTGACCCACTAACCAAACACATCTTAAAAACAAAACAACGCCCTTAAAACATCAAAAAGGCAGGATCTTTACAAACAAGAACAGTAATAACCAATTAAAAAAAAGCAAGTGGGTTCAGGGGGGAAAACCTTGATCATATCGATGGGCTGAATAACACAGGTGGCAAGCATACCAGAAGCACCTCCATTAACAAAGGGCTTAACAGTGGGCCAAACACCTCCAGATTTTGGCTTCTCTCCCATTCTATTTTCTGTTCTCTTTTCCTTCAGATTCAAAAAGAAAAAGAGAATAATAAATGGGGAGGCTGAAGGCTGAAGCTCTATGAGGGTTTACAGAGAAAAAGGAGAAAATGAAGGGAGAGGGGGGCTAGCTATTTATACACAGTTGGAAGCAGCAAAGATCAGCTCACTCGTCGAGCCAACAAAAGCAAGCCCTCTTTGTGGCCTCTGGTATCACGCTTGTGTGTGACTGTGACTAGACCTTAATTTATTCTCTCTACTCTTGGCCCTTGATTTCGAGAAAATTACACTTTTAGAAATTGTAGTAATATTTATTTATTATTTTTGGGAATTTTAATTAGTTTCTTTGCTTTCATCAGTTCATGTACTACTTTCATCTCATTTTATATACGTAATAGTATCTAACAGACTTTTAAAAATGATAAAAATAAGCTAAATATATGTGTTATACCTAAAATTTTCTCGATACAAGATGCCTTCAACATGTCATTTCATGTGCATATTATTAAGAGTAAAGTAAAAACTATTAAGGGTGTGTTTGGTACCATGAAAAATATTTTCTGAAAAATGTTTTTCAATTTTTCTATGTTTTGTTGGCTTAAATGTTTTGGAAAACATTTTCCTTATTAATTCATTTTCTTTTTCTTATCAAAAGAAGGGAAAATATTTTTCAAAGCTCCTTCTTAACCTTCTTCACCCTCACCAACTCACCCCACCACCTCTACAATTTTTTTTTTTTTTTAAATTTCAGTTTTTTCTTTATCATCCACCCTATTATCCCTCCATCCCCTCCCCCCC
>MU715617.1:37017-53188 GCA_026770625.1 Nicotiana glauca | reverse complement strand
TGCCCCAACATCTCTTTTTTTTTTTTTTTAAAATCAAGACATCTTTTTTTCTTTTTCAGATTATCCTAGGAGAAAATTCTTCAAACTAAATTTTCTATCTTAGGAGAAAGATTCATCAGACTAAGATTTCTATCCTAGGAGAAAGTTCACCAGACTAGGTCTTCTATCTTAGGAGAAAGATTCATCAGACTAAGATTTCTATCTTTTTTTTCTTTTTTTTTGTATCTTAGGAGAAAGATTCATCAAACTAAGATTTCAATCCTCATCTTAGGAGAAAAATTCATCAGACTAAGTCTCTCTTTGTTATCTTAGGAGAAAGATTCATCAGACTAAGATTTCTATTTTCTGCTATCTTAGGGGAAATATTCGTCAGACTAAGATTTTGATCCTAGGAGAAAGTTCATCAGACTAGTTCTCTTTTTTCTTTGGTTATCTTAGGAGAAAGATTCATCAAGCTAAGATTTCTATTTTCTGGTATCTTAGGAGAAAGATTCGTCATACTAAGATTTTGATCCTAGGAGAAAGATTCATCAGACTAGGTTTTCTATCTTAGGAGAAAAATTCATCAGACTAAGATTTTGATCCTAGGAGAAAGTTCATCAGACTAAGATTTCGATCCAAGGAGAGAGTTCATCAGACTAGGTTTTCGATCTTAGGAGAAAGTTCATCAGACTAGGTCTTTGATCCTAGGAGAAAATTCATCAGACTAAGATTTCTATTGGGAGGAAAATCCATCAGACTAGGACTTTTTATCCTAGGAGGCAAAATATGACGACCAAATAGCAAAAATTTATGCACATGAGCAAGATAGAAAGAGGCAAAATTTGAGAAACTTCCCTTTGTCGGCTCTTCTATTCTCCTTCTTCTTTTTCTTCCCTTTTGTTGTTGTTGTTGTTGTTGTTGTTTTTTCTTCTCTTATTTTTTTTCTTTCTTTTTCTCTTTTCTTTTCCCTTCTTTTTTTTGAACCACTTTCCTTGCACTGCTTTGTTCCTGTTGCAAACAAAGAAAATTTTGTCAGTTTTGAAAATGGTGGTCGATTTGTGGCCTTGAGTCTTGAGCAGCTTGGCTTTTGCTCAATCAGCTTGAGATGGTTTCAAGAAACTTTTGCTCTGCGTCAAGCATAATTGTTTCACACCCAGTACTATTTGTATTTGTGGCTCAATCAGCCTTATCCCAAATAGAGACCTTTTCTTAGGTGACCTTTACTGATACCTTGAATGACTTCCTGCTTTTTTGAGCAATTTTTCTGTTAGAGAGAATCACCAGTTACATTTGCTTGCGCCGAGTAGTCTAACAAGAGTCTTTTGGGGGAGCCTTTGCATGAATCCTCAAGACATGTTGACAGTAACAACTGAGTGCGCTGGCCAAATTTACTTTGTGCAACTGAAAAGCTGGTAGCAGATTTTGAAATCTTTTCTTGCTTGTTTTGACAAGGACTGACTCATAGTGAAGGACACAATGGTGCAAAGAAAAGAGTATTAACAAGAAATGCCCCTATCGGAAGGACATAAGGAATTTTTTTTCTTTTCAATAACTAGCCTTAATGGTCATGACATGCATTTTGGACTCAACGGCCTGATCTATCAAACTAATTCAATCTTCCCCTTTGCCATTCTTATAACCTTTGAAGTCGGGCTTGTTCATGTCAATTCTTTACATCACCTTCACGACTCACTTTCGACTAGTGGTGCCCCGAGGGATTTTCACCAACAAGCCACTCTCATTTATTCATCTCTGCTTACCGTAGCCTTACAGTGCTCATGAGGGTTTTAACTAATAAGACTCTCTCATTTTTCTTTTTTTCCCCTTTTCTCTTGCTTTCTTGAGCAGCTTGATAGTGTTTGTCGCGTGACAACCATTACTCGTTGCATGCTTCTCTTGGCATTCTTTAAGGCATATCGGGAGGTCTTTATTTGGAAAGTTTTTTGGATAGGGTTGGACGAAAGGCCGACATGAGGCTCAAAATAGACTAAAGATGACGGGGTTGTATCCTTACAACTCTTGGAATCGACTCTTTCAAAAGTGAATTAAATTTCTGTCCCAGTTTCAGATACTGGGGATTTTTGGAACCTTTTTTTTTGGAATTCTTATTTGATAGGACCGAACCGTGAGGCTGCCTACATATTCTAATTCTTTAAGGAATCAGGTCGAACGTAGTTCAAACATCTGATCTAAACTATTTTTCATCTTTCTTTCTTTCTTTTCTTTTCTTTTTTTTTTCATTCAAAATAGATTGCCCCAGCTTCTATTTTTTTGGGGCAACCTTTGACAATTCTTTTTTCACTTGAACTTTCTAAAACTGCCCCAGTTTGTACTCTTGGGGCGTGGACGTTTTTTTTTTGAATCTTGGCTCTAAACTTGATTCCAAAAGAGGGTGGTCAAAGAAAATAACTCAGGCTCAAAGGGGTGACAAATGGTATAAAGTATTTTGGGTAGCAGAAAAAGGGCCTCCCAACCTTGAGAACGCCAATTATAGCATCCTTTTGCAATCACAACATTGATAAACATGCCTGTCTTCTTGGTGTGTCATGGTCACAAGACACTTTCCATCCATTAGCGTCAAATTTTCCAACAATCTTCAATTGATTCTTCCTCAAACCCGATCTTCACAATGATTCGAAGGTGACTTTTACTCAACCTTAATTTCCAAGTATTTCAACTCTTTATTCATCCTCAAAAGTGTCTTTTTTTAGCTAACCAATTCCAGATTAAATCAGCTTCTAAGATCTGGCCAAAATTTCCGCATGCATGTCATGTTATTAAAGCTAGAGAAAAAAGAACTAGGAACAGAATGACACAAAAGGACAAACTGTATTTTACTAAGTAAAGGATGAAATGGTTTGACAACTAAACAAGTAACCTAAAATCCGAGTTACAAACCTAAAATAACCCGGATAATGAAAATAGCAACGAAAATAGACAGACATGACTCATACAAACATAATAGAATGACAGAAGGGTTTGACTCAATAAAACAAATAAAATCTGGATTACAACCCTGAAATAAACCAAATAGCAGAAAAAACATCAAAACAAGCTACCAAGATTCCTCCCTAGTGAGGAGAGAATGACCTTTCAATTGCTAAGCTTGACATTTAGCCACAAATTTGCTCATCAGAATCACCGTGGCCTTCTCCAATTTCAGTCGGCAAGTTCCCGAGAGGATTCTCATACTCCACGTCACCAGGCATCATCCCCACAAAGTGTGCATCATCACGTGCATGTAAAAGATCCTACGTGATATTCTGGGTGTCACTGTCTTGGATCACAATCAGGTTCTCTTGGATCATCCTTTCTATTTCTCTTTTCAAATCTCGACAACTTTCAAGATTGTGCCCCTGGGTATTGGAATGGTATTCACACCTTTTAGAAGGGTCAAAGCTTCTTGCACATGGGTCCACATGATTTGGAGGAATGGATGCAATCATGTCATGCTGCTTTAACTTCTCAAACAAGCTTGCATAAGACTCTCCTATTGGTGTAAAATTATCTTTCAATCTTTATTTTCTGTTATACCCATGGCTTGGATGTGGGTTATAGGGAATTTGAAAATTTTGTGGAGGCTGGTGGAGATTTTGTGATGCTTGTGCTCGCCTTCTGGGGTGTTTGGTGGGTGGACAACATACTGAGGTGGAGCAACATGGTATTTTGAGTTCTGAGGTGGATAGTGCTCAGGAGCATCATCAAAAAACAATCGAGGCTGGTCATACCTTCAAGATGCTCTCCTAGGACCTCTTGTCGACCCTAACGTCATCATGATTTCTTCATCTATCTCATTCGTGACACCAGATTTAATTTGGACAGCCTGAGCTGCAGCTTTGAGAGCTGCTTGACTTATAATTCTGCCTGTCTTAAGACCATTCTCAAACATTTCCCCCATTTTGATTGCTTCTGAGAAGGATTTACCTACTGCGGACATCATGTTTTGAAAATAATCTGGCTCTTGAGCCTGAACAAAGACAGTGATTAACTCTTGGTCATCCATGGGTGGCTTAGCTCTTGCCGCTTGCTCTCTCCATTTAATGGCATATTCCCTGAAACTTTCAGTTGGTTTCTTTTTCGGGTTAGAAAGGGAATTGCGGTCTGGGCGATGTCGATGTTGTATTGAAACTGTTTGATAAAGGCATGTGCCATGTCATCCCAGACGTACCAGCGAGATGTGTCTTGATCCAAAAACCATTCAGATGCTACTCCCGTGAGGCTTTCCCCAAAATAAGCTATTAGCACTTCTTAATTTCTTCCCATACCTCTCAGTTGATTGCAATACCTTTTTAGGTGGGCTATGGGGTCTCCATGTCCATCATACTTTTCAAATTTGGTAGTCTTGAATCCAGGCGACGAGTGGACATCGGGGAACATACATAGATTTTGAAGGCAACACTCTTTTGACCTGCCAACCCTTGCATGTTTTTCAACCGTCGTTCTAAGCTTTTCACTCTTTGGGTCATTTCTTCCTGTGCCATCTTTCGGGCAGGATTCTCAATGTTTGCAGAAAGATCATACAAGTACGAGTGGCACTCAAGAGAGTGGCACTGCTCTTGATGTGTAGCAAATTGTGACTCATGACGAGGTTGTCCCTGGCCATTGGCCCATACTTGACACATTTTAGTCATTTGCTGTTTCAGTATTCTATTTTCCTCAATCACAGTAGACTCTTGTTGAACCCTCTGACCCTGAGTCTCTAGAGCACTTGTAACAACTTCGATGTCAGTTATCATTTTTCCTTGAATATTGTGTAATCTGCTTACCACAAACCGACCACCTCAACTTTACTCACAATTCAAAACAAAACATATTAGAATGGACTCAGTCAGTCCTTATTATTATCAACATTTTCTCACTGTTCATTTTTTTTTTCATTTTTTTAAATGGTGATCGAACCTGATGTGGGTTGCCTACGTATCATGTGGGAACATAAATCAGATCTTGCGTAGTTCGGGAAGATAAGGAATAAAGCAAATAAACTAACTCTTTTTTTTGGGATTTTGGACCTTTTTCTGAAAGAAAGACTTAAAAAGAACAAAAGAATGTATTTTTGAATTTTGATTTTCTTCAGCATTTTTTCAAAGAAAGACTTCTAAAGAAGAAAGATTTTTTTTTTATTTTTTTTTGAATTTTGACTATTATTGTTTGTTTATTTTTTGGAATTTCGATAGAAAAACTTCTAAAGAAGAATGAAAAATATTTTTGCACTTATGGATTTTTATTCTGAAGTTAGGAAAGAAATACTTCTAAAGAAAAAGAAATATTTTTGATTCTTGAATTTTCTTTTCAATTTTCGAAAGAAGAATGGAAATATTTTTTGTCTTTTTTTTTTAAAAATTGGAGTCTCAAAGAAAAAATTTTCTAAAGAAGGAAGTAAAAGAATTTTTTTTTGGATTTTTGAAAATTGGGGGCCGAAACCGATGAGGTTTTCCTACGTATCTCACATCCAGTGAGAACGAGACCCGCGTAGTTCTGCCAAATAAAACAAACTATTTTTGAAAACAAGACTCCCTTTTTTTTTCATTTCATTGGCGAATATATAAACTATTTTTTTGAACACAAGAATCTTTTTTCCTTTTTCATTGGCAAATAAAGCAAACTATTTTTGAAAACAAACACATTTTTTTTCATTCTATTTTTTCCATTTTACCCAAAAAAAATTTGGCAAAGTTTTGACACTATTTGGATATTGGTTTTTTTCAAAACAGGTAATTATCTTTCTTTAACCCTCATACTGCTGTTTCTCTTCCTTTTTTCATTTTTCATAAAATATTCGAAAGCCGGTCTACATACAAGTCCGAATCAAATAAATGCACAAGCAGTACGTAAGATGCATCAGGATGGTTTGTTTTCAATTTTGGTACACCTGTCCTAAACAGACCCAACTCCTGTGTTGAGCCTCCAAAGTCAAATGCACATGATGCAAATAAACGTTCCTACTAGGGATCCGACATGAGGCTGAGTTATTTTAGGTTCAAAAACTGGGTATTTGTTCTAGATTGTGTACCCGAGCGAACAACTCGAGTCGAGAAGGGGGCTATGTACTGGGGACCCAAAAGATCATCCGGCTTAGTAACTTGTCCGAGTCTCTTTCTTATTTCAAGGTATGATACTAACAGAATAGGGAGTCTGGACTAGCGAGCACATCGCCGAAGATAAGAAGAGAAGGGTTTCGTAACAGTTCAAATAATATCGAAGCGGTACAAGCATCATTTTGCACATTGAGCCCAACATGTAAAAATATCAGATAATAAACAAAACCAAATACCACAATTATTCTAAGCTCGAATTCTTGAACCATGAACCAAAAGTTCTGGGTTCATTTCCCCAGCAGAGTCGTCAGAGCTGTCACACCTCCTTTTTACCTACACCCCAGGAAGGGTATAAGAGACAGGGGAGTTTTTTCCAATTAAAGGACAATCGAAACGGGATTTATTATTAAGAGATTTAGAGTCGCCATTTGGGAGATTTATGGTGTTCCTAGTCACCAGTTAAATCCCGAATCGAGGAAAAGATTGACTCTGTTTAACAGTCTGCGAACGAGAAATCCGGATAAGAAATTCTGTTAACCTGGGAGAAGGTGTTAGGCATTCCTGAGTTTCGTGGTTCTAGCACGGTCGCTCAACTGTTATATTCAGCTTAATTATCTGATTTTAATACAATTCGAACCTATGTGCAATTTTAAATTATTTACCGCTTTTAATTAATTTTTAAGGAAGATTGAACGTCATTTAAAACGTGTGTTTGGATCGCGTCACATGAAATGCACCCGCAATCCGAAACACATTTTATTCAACGTTTTATAATTTGGATTTGGGTCACATAAAATGCACACCCGAGTTTAAGAAAGTAAATTATTAAAAGGACGCACCTAAAGCAATTACGCGTTAGCAACTTTGCGAGGGCCATGAAAATTCGCTAAATGACACACCTCGAATTCTAAGGATAAAACAAAATTAATTAAAGTGAGGACCGTGCAATTGAAATTTTCTTTGGCACGCAAGTCTAGCTAATTGAAACCATGGTACCACTAGCATCTCTTTCAGCGAATACAACACCTAGCTAACTTTTCTTTTAAAAGGGTATTATAGAGCATATATTTTATAGAACCTCTCACATGTACTGAACAACTGAACCTAATGCAGAACACTTAAATCGCATGAAATCAGTCAGAATTGATAAAACCATTAATATGTCAAAACCAAATAAACAATAGTGCTTCTACTGCAAAATTGCTTATTCCAAAAATGACAAAAAAACAACTAATCTTGCATGGTCTTGACATGTGACGACCCGGCCCGTCGTCACGTGAGTTACCGCCCCGTTTCCCCCATATTGTGTTGCTTTATGTTTCAATATCGATATTTGAGTTGATCGGGTGGAATTAAGTTGGTTTTTAGTTGAAAATGAGACACTTAGCCTCTTAGAAGAAAGCTTGTTTTAGAAAAGTCAACCGGAAGTTGAATATGTAGTTAAAGGGCTCGGATGTGAATTCCGGCGGTTCGGTTAGCTTCGGAGGATGATTTGTGACTTAGGTGTGCGATCGGAATTGAATTTGGAGGTCCGGTGTAGAATTAGGCTTAAATTGGCGAAGTTTGAATTTTGGTGGATTCCGGTTGATAGGTGAGATTTTGATCCGAGGGTCGGAATGGAATTCCGAGAGTTGTATTAGCTTCGTTAGGTGATTTTGGATATGTGTGCAAAATTTCAGGTCATTCGGACGTCGTTTGGTCGGGTTTTTGATCGAATGTGAGTTTCGGAAGTTTAAAGAAAACTTAAGCTTGAATCCGTAGTGAATTGGCGATTTTTGTGTTGTTGGACGTGTTTTGATCATTGGGATAAGTTCGTATGATATTTTGGGGTAGGTTGGTATTTTTGGTTGAGGCCCCGGGGGATTCAGGGTGATTTCAAATGACTTTCCGGGAAGTTTGGACTTAAGAATTTCTGCAGAAAATGCAACAACAGTTGCAGACTAATTTTAGTCTTCGCGTTCGCGTTGATAATGTCGCGTTCGCGTAGGTTTGGAGTTTGGGGTCTTCGCGTTCGCGTAGGCCTATGAGGTTGGCCATCGCGTTCGCGGGAGAAGGCCACGCATTCACGTAGAAGAGGTAAAGGGCCAACTTGTTTTGTTCAGTGCGTTCGCGTGGGATAGTACGCGTTCACGTAGTAAAGGAAAAGGGGGCATCGCATTCGCGAGGTCAGTTACGCGTTCGCGTAGAGTAAAAGAGGGCCCAGTGGATTTTGTTAATCGCGAACGCGGGAGGACCCACGCGTTCGCGTAGAAGAAATAACTGGGCATCAGTATGGTTTTAAATGATATATCATCCGCGACCTATCTCATATTTCCTCCATTTTTACATCACTTTGAGAGCTTGTTGGTAGATTTTGAAGGGGATTTTGACGGGAAGTGATTGGAAGTAAGTCTCGTGGCCTAGAAACACCATTTAATTGAAGATTCATCCTTTAATTCTCTGAAATTTGGGTAAAAATTGAAGAAACTAGGGCTCGGTTTTTGGAATGTAAATTTGGGATTTGATGGCCCATTTGAACTTCGATTTTGATGAATATTATATGTACGGACTCATGGCGAGACGAGGATTCCGGTGATGTAAATTTCGTAATTTTTCGAGAAGTGGGCTCGGGGCTCGGGTTTTGCCAACTTCATGTTTTTGGGTGTTTTTCGAGTTCTTTCAATTGGGTTATGTTCCATTAGCCTATTGTAATGTATACATTGTGGTTTTGACCAGATTCGACGTGCGAGGAGGCGGATTTGAGAGGAAAAGGCATAGCGGACTAGTTTTGTGGCCGGCTTGAGGTGAGCAATAGATGTAGATGATGACCTGAGGGTTTGAAACCTCGGTATATCACACCGTGATGCTATATTGAGGCGAGACACGTACTCTACGGTGAGGGCGGGGTCGATTGTGATTGGGGACTATGGCTTAGTCCTACCGAATGATGTTCGTATTGTGTTATTGGCTAGAAATTAGTTGACAAACCTCCTAATTGGATGGTTATGGTTATATTTGGGCTGTATGCCGATTATTTGGATCCCAGAGGGATTATTATCACTGTTTCCATGATGTTTAGCATATTTTCATGATATCAGTCCTGAGTTAAACACTGTCTTGAAATGGCTAGTAAATTATAAGGTTTTAACCACTTAATTTATAATTTCTAATAATTGGAACTGAAATTGGTAAGTTTGACTGTGCCCATGTGGCTTGCATGCATATAATTGGACTGATTGTGGATTGGTCTGTACGCTGCAGCGAATGTTACGATGATATTGCGCTTGGGCTGTAGGAGCCCCTCCGGAGTCTGAACCCCCACAGTGAGTTCGGGTAGCCAAATGGATCGGGCTGTGCGCCGCAACGGTCATGTGCATTGCATTGCATTCATATATCTATACCTGCCTGTGTTATCTGTCATTAATTGTTGTTATTACGCCGTTAAATGTGTAGGAGTATTAATTATAGCTTTACATTGTTATATTTCAGGATTTCTTATTCTTAGTCATTATACATGTCTATTACCACTGAGTTGGAAGTACTCACTTTACTCCCTGCACCATGTGTGCAGATTCAGGTACCCCGGGAGTTTAGCTGAGCTTTTGCTGATTTCAGAGTTTATTCGGAGTTGTCGGGGTAGCTGCCTGACGTCCGCAGGACCCGACTCATCCCCTATCCCTTTTTATTATCTTTTCGCAGCTTTTGAAACTATGCATTATTGGAGTCTTATTACACTGTATTGTTAGAGGCTCTAGACTCATGACCCCCAGGTCTTTGGGAGTGTATTCAGCATTATCTTGATATTCGGCTTATATCTATCTATAAATTAAAATTATTAGCTTTATTGTTGATAATGATATTCAAATGACTGGTTTTGAGCTTCATGCTCGGGTTGAGAGTGTAAATGGTCGGGCTTGCCTAGCAGTTGTGTTGGGCGCCATCACAATCGGGATTGGGGTCGTGACAAGTTGGTATCAGAGCCTGAGTTACTAGGCCTCATGAGTCATGAGCCGGTTAGTAGAGTCTCGCGGATCGGTACGGAGACGTCTGTATTTATCCTCGAGAGGCTGCAGAACCTTTAGGAAACACTTCATATTCTTGAATTCTTGTTGTGCGGCTTTGTTGTTCTGAGAACTAAACTTCTGTATTCTATTCTCTCGCAGATGGCGAGAACACGTGCTACCGGACGTGGCGGACGACCACCATTGCCACCTGCTAGAGGCCGTGGACGCGGCCGTGGTTGTGGTCGAGGCAGAGCAGCAGGGGCAGCACCAGTTGACCCACCATTTGCCCCCATTCAGGACCAGCCTCCAGTTGTAGATGCTCCAGCAGCACCCGTTCAGGCACCGACAGTGCCCATCGTGATTCCTGGCCTTCAGAAGGCTTTAGCTCAGATCTTATCTGCTTGCACTGGTCTGGATTAGGCAGTTTCAGCTTCTACTGCCGCAGCTACTTCTCAGACCGAGGATGGTCATCAGACCCCCGCAGCTCGCACACCCGAGCAGGTTGTGCAGGGATTACAGACACCAGAGGCAGCCCCAGCTCAGCCAGTTGCACCGGTTGCTCCAGTTGCGCCAGTCGCACCAGCTCCAGAGTATGCAGTTCCAGTGATGCCAGATGACGAGCAACGTCGACTAGAGAGGTTTGGTAGACTTCAGCCTCCGACATTTAGCGGTACTGAGGGCGAGGATGCCCAGGGATTTTTGGACAAGTGTCAGCGAATGCTTCGCACTGTAGGGATCTTAGAGTGGAGTGGAGTGTCTTTTACTACCTTTCAGTTCTCAGGGCCTGCATTTACATGGTGGGAGGAGTTTGAGAGGCGTAAGCCTGCGGGAGCAGCACCCCTTGCTTGGCAGCAATTCTCCACTCTCTTTTTGGAGAAGTATGTGCCGTAGTCTCGTAGAGAGGAGCTGCACCGACAGTTTGAGTGGTTGATCCAGGGTGACATGACAGTGACCCAGTATGAGTTGAGGTTCACGCAGTTGGCTCGGCATGCTACTTGGATGATCCCGACAGACCGGGAGAGGATTTGGAGGTTTGTGGATGGCCTCAACTATCCGATTCGCATTTTGATGACTAGGGAGAGAGTGGTAGCAGCTTCGTTTGAGGAGGTAGTTGATATGGCTCGCCAGATTGAGATAGATCGTCGTCGGGAGCGTGAGGAGAGGGAGGCCAAGAGGCCTCGAGGTTCAGGTAGATACAGTGGTGCTCCGTCTAGGGGCCAGTTCCAGCAGGGCAGAGGTCGTTCTTTCAGGCCTCCTCAGACAGGTCGCCTAGAGTACAGTGGGGCTTCTTCAGTCTGTGGCCGCCAGGGATTTCAGCAGGGCCAGTCCTCACTTAGTGCTCTTCCAGCTCAGAGTTCTACTCCTGCCTTTTCAGCCCAGGGTTCATCTGCAGTGAGAGGTTCCCTTCAGTCCCCTTCTCCAGCTCAGGGTCGTTGCTACGAGTGCGGTGAGTTAGGTCACATGAGGAGACAGTGTCCTCGGCTTCGTAGTGGTTGGTCTCAGCAGAGGGATCAACCCTCCTCTTCTACTCCATCTACTTCAGCACCATCCCAGTCAGGTAGGGGTGAGGGTCAGTCAGCTAGGGGTCGCCCTAGGAGCGGAGATCGATCTAGTGGTGGTCAGGCTCGGTTCTATGCCATCCCAGACAGGAGGGACGCTGTTGCATCAGACGCTGTTATCACAGGTATTATCTCAGTTTGCCACAGGGATGCTTCTGTTTTATTTGATCCCGGGTCTACATACTCCTATGTGTCTTCATATGTTGCCCATTATCTGGGTACGACCCGTGGTTGTCTTGCCTTGCCTGTGCATGTATCTACCCCGGTGGGCGATACTATTATTATGGATCACGTATATCGATCTTGTCTTGTTACTGTTGGGGGTCTGGAGACCCGAGTTGATTTGTTATTGTTGGGTATAGTAGACTTTGATGTGATTCTGGGTATGGATTGGCTATCTCCGTACCATGCTATTCTGGACTGTCATGCCAAGATAGTTACGTTGGCCATTCCGGGTATTCCGAGGATTGAGTGGCGAGGTTTGACTGATTATGTTCCCAGCAGGGTGATTTCCTTCTTAAAGGCACAACGGATGGTTGGGAAAGGATGTTTATCATATTTAGCATTTGTGAGAGATGTTGGAGCTGAGACTCCTAGTATTGATTCTGTGCCCGTTGTGAGAGAGTTTCCAGATGTGTTTCCAGTAGACCTGCCGGGCATGCCACCGGACAGGGACATTGATTTTGGTATTGATCTGGTTCCGGGCACTCAGCCCATCTCTATTCCTCTCTATCGTATGGCACCAGCTGANGGGTGCACCGGTCTTGTTTGTCAAGAAGAAAGATGGCTCAATGAGGATGTGTATTGATTACATGCAGTTGAACAAGGTAACAGTGAAGAACAAGTATCCTCTACCGTGCATTGATGATTTGTTTGATCAAATCCAGGGAGAGAGGGTATTCTCAAAGATTGATCTTCGTTCAGGCTATCACCAGCTGAAGATTAGAGATTCTGATATTATGAAGACAGCTTTCAGGACGAGATATGGGCATTATGAGTTTCTAGTTATGTCTTTTGGGCTGACCAATGCCCCAGCCGCGTTCATGCACTTGATGAACAGTGTGTTCCGGCCGTATCTGGATTCCTTTGTGATTGTGTTTATTGATGACATCCTGGTGTATTCTCGTAGCCAGGAGGAGCATGCTCAGCATTTGAGAGTTGTATTGCAGAGGTTGAGGGAGGAGAAGCTGTATGCGAAGTTCTCCAAGTGCGAGTTTTGGCTTGAGTCTGTAGCTTTTCTGGGTCATGTGGTGTCTTGTGATGGTATTCAGGTTGACCCGAAGAAGATAGAGGCGGTGCAGAGTTGGCCTAGACCGTCCTCAGCTATGGAGATCCGGAGTTTCCTTGGTTTGGCGGGGTATTATCGCCGGTTTGTTCAGGGATTTTCATCCATTACTTCGTCTTTGACCAGGTTGACGCAGAAGGGTGCACCGTTCGTATGGTCGGATGAGTGCGAGGAGAGCTTTCAGAAGCTCAAGACAGCTTTGACCACAGCTCCAGTGTTAGTCTTGCCATCAGCTTCAGGTTCTTATACCGTGTATTGTGATGCCTCGAGAGTGGGGATAGGTTGTGTATTGATGCAGGAGGGTAGAGTTATTGCTTATGCTTCTCGTCAGTTGAAGCCTCATGAGAAGAACTACCCTGTTCATGATTTAGAGTTAGCTGCCATAGTTCATGCCTTGAAGATTTGGAGGCACTATTTGTATGGCGTGTCCTATGAGGTGTATACTGATCATCGCAGTCTCCAGCACTTGTTTAAACAGAAGGATCTAAATTTGAGGCAGCGGAGGTGGCTTGAGTTGCTCAAGGATTATGACATCACCATTTTATATCATCCGGGGAAGGCCAATGTAGTGGCCGATGCTTTGAGCCGAAAGGCGGTTAGTATGGGCAGCCTGGCGTATATTCCAGTTGGGGAGAGACCATTTGCATATGATGTTCAGGCGTTGGCCAATCGGCTAGTGAGGTTGGATATTTCAGAGCCCAGCAGGGTGTTGGCTTGTGTTGTTTCCCGGTCTTCCTTATATGATCGCATTCGTGAGCGCCAGTATGATGATCCACACTTGCTTGTCCTTAAGGACAGAGTTCAGCACGATGATGCCAGGGATGTTACTATTGATAGTGATGGTGTGTTGAGGATGCAGGGCCGGATTTGCGTGCCCAATGTAGATGGCCTTCGGGAGTTGATATTGGAGGAGGCCCATAGCTCGCGGTATTCTATCCATCCAGGTGCCGCGAAGATGTATCAGGACTTGAGACAGCATTACTGGTAGAGGAGGATGAAGAAGGATATCGTGAGTCATGTAGCCCGATGTCTCAACTGTCAGCAGGTTAAGTACGAGCATCAGAGACCGGGCGGAGTGTTTCAGCGTATTGATATTCCCGAGTGGAAATGGGAAAGAATTACCATGGATTTTGTTAGTGGTCTCCCTCGGACAGCGAGGAAGTTTGACTCAGTTTGGGTGATTGTGGATAGGCTGACCAAGTCTGCGCACTTCATTCCTGTATGTACTACATATTCCTCAGAGCGGTTAGCAGAGATATTCATCCGTGAGATTGTGAGATTGCATGGGGTCCCAGTTTCTATTATATCAGACAGAGGTACTCAGTTTACTTCTCAGTTCTGGAGGACATTTCAGCGAGAGTTGGGTTCACAGGTAGAGTTGAGCACTGCATTTCATCCTCAGACGGACGGACAGTCCGAGCGTACCATTCAGATCTTGGAGGACATGTTGCGTGCCTGTGTTATCGATTTCGGTGGTTCTTGGGCTGATTATTTGCCTCTCGCAGAATTTGCTTATAACAACAGCTACCAATCCAGCATTCAGATGGCGCCATATGAGGCCTTATATGGGAGACGGTGTAGATCTCTGGTTGGTTGGTTTGAGCACGGCGAGGCTAGGTTGTTGGGGACAGAGTTGGTCCAGGATGCCTTAGATAAGGTGAAGGTGATTCAGGAGAGACTTCGCACAGCTCAGTCGCGTCAGAAGAGTTATGCGGACCGGAAGGTCCGAGATGTATCTTATTCGGTGGGCGAGAAGGTCTTGTTGAAGGTTTCGCCTATGAAGGGCGTCATGAGATTTGGAAAGAAAGGAAAGCTGAGTCCGAGGTTCATTGGCCCTTTTGAGATACTTAGGAGGATTGGGGAGGTGGCCTATATGCTTGCTTTTCCACCCAGCCTATCAGGAGTTCATTCGGTATTTCATGTATCTATGCTCCGGAAGTATGTTGGGGACCCATCTCATGTGTTGGACTTCAGTACAGTTCATTTGGATGATGATTTGACCTATGATGTGGAGCCAGTGGCTATTTTGGTTCGTCAGGTTTGGAGATTGAGGTCAAAGGATATAGCTTCTGTGAAGGTGCAGTGGAGAGGTCAGCCTGTGGAGGAGGCTACTTGGGAGACCGAGCGGGAGATGCAGAGCAGATATCCTCACTTGTTTGAGACTCCACGTATGTTTCTTGACCCGCTCGAGGATGAGAGTTTGTTTTAGTTGGGGAGGATGTGACGACCCGACCCGTCGTCACGTAAGTTACCGCCCCGTTTCCGCCATATTGTGTTGCTTTATGTTTCAATATCGATATTTGTGTTGATCGGGTGGAATTGAGTTGGTTTTTAGTTGAATATGAGGCATTTAGCCTCTTAGAAGAAAGCTTGTTTTAGAAAAGTCAACTGGAAGTTGAATATGTGGTTAGAGGGCTCGGATGTGAATTCTGGTGGTTCGGTTAGCTTCGGGGGATGATTTGTGACTTAGGAGTGCGATCGGAATTGAATTTGGAGGTCCGGTGTAGAATTAGGCTTGAATTGGCGAAGTTTGAATTTTGGCGGATTCCGGTTGATAGGTGAGATTTTGATCCGATGGTCGGAATGGAATTCCAAGAGTTTCATTAGCTTCGTTAGGTGATTTTGGATATGTGTGCAAAATTTCAGGTCATTCGGACGTCGTTTGGTCGGGTTTTTGATCGAATGTGAGTTTCGGAAGTTTAAAGAAAACTTAGGCTTGAATCCGTAGTGAATTGGTGATTTTTGTGTTGTTGGACATGTTTTGATCATTGGGATAAGTTCGTATGATGTTTTGGGGTAGGTTGGTGTTTTTGGTTGAGGTCCCGGGGGCCTCAGGGTGATTTCGAATGACTTTCCGGGAAGTTTGGACTTAAGAATTTCTGTAGAAAATGCAACAGCAGTTGCAGACTAATTTTAGTCTTCGCGTTCGCGTTGATAATGCCGCGTTCGCGTAGGTTTGGAGTTTGGGGTCTTCCCGTTCGCATGAAGGGCAACGCGTTCGCGTAGGCCTGTGAGGTCGGCCATCGCGTTCGCGGGAGAAGGCCACGCGTTCGCGTAGAAGAGGTAAAGGGCCAGCTTGTTTTGTTCAGTGCATTCGCATGGGATAGTACGCGTTCGCGTAGTAAAGGAAAAGGGGGCATCGTGTTCGCGAGGTCAGTTACGCGTTCGCGTAGAGTAAAAGAGGGCCCAGTGGATTTTGTTAATCGCGAACGCGGGAGGACCCACGCGTTCGCGTAGAAGAAATAACTGGGCGTCAGTATGGTTTTAAAGGATATTTCATCCGCGACCTATCTCATATTTCCTCCATTTTTGCATCACTTTGAGAGC
>MU715617.1:0-24762 GCA_026770625.1 Nicotiana glauca | reverse complement strand
ATGATGTGAGACGGGGTCTCATCCTAGTGTTGTGATGGTACTGATGAGCTTGAGGTACAGCTCTTTCGTTTGAGTTATTTGTCATGATTTGAGTATGTTCAGATCGTTTCTCATTGGTGCGTGTATTATGCTAGTTGTGGCTTAGGCCTGTGTTGAGGTGTCATATCACCAGAGTGGCGTGTTGGATTCGAGGTGATCGTTGGGGTCATTAATGAATGCGAACAGATGTAATTTCAGCTTGTTAAAGGGCTTCATGTATGGGTGACCTGAGGAATGGTTACGGTTTATCGCGTGTTTTATTTATCGTTGGCAGTATATAAAAGTGATGGAATAAGACTTTAGCTAATAAGAGGTTTTCTATCGGTATTTGGTTATTGTGGGCAACTGCCATGAATAGAAGTTATCGTTTCGAGTGTTTGGATTATGTGGTATACCATATGATTTCACCTGAGGTTATAGGTATGACTTAATACAGCTGGTTCGGGCTTATTCTGAGTATATATATAAGGTTCTAATTTTGAGTATGACTTCGGAAAGTGCAAAGTGGTTCTACGGTTTATAGTCTAGATGGACTGTGAAATTTCAGCTATGTTATATTATCGGACCTATGTGAGATAGGGTGATGTGGGATCAACCCGAGCATATGCTTGGTAAGGACATTCAGCTGTCGGTTGGCTTCTAGGACAACTCTGGGTACGCTCGAGGACGAGCGTTTGTTTAAGTTGGGGAGGATGTGACGACCCAACCCGTCGTCTCATGTGTTATTGCTCAGTTTCCCCCATTTTATGCTTCTTCATGTTTCGTTATTGGTATGTGGTGCGTTAGAGTTGATTTGTATTGGCTGTGATAAGAAATGAGAAACTTAGTCTCTTTAAGGAAAGCTTAAGTTGGAAAAGTCAACCGAATGTTGACTATTGAGTTAGAGGGCTCGGATGTGATTTCTGGTGATTCGGTTAGTTTCGGGGGATGATTTGTGACTTAGGAGCGTGATCGGAATTGATTTTGGAGGCTCGGTGTAGAATTAGGCTTGAATTGGTGAAGTTAACATTTTGGCGATATCCGGTTGATAAGTGAGATTTTGATCCGAGGGTCGGAATGGAATTCCGAGAGTTGCAGTAGCTTCATTAGGTGATTTGTGATGTGTGTGCAAAATTTCAATTGAATTGGAGGTGTTTAGGTCGGGTTTTTGATCAAATGTGAGTTTTGGAAGAATTTGATAAACTTAGGCTTTGATTTGGTGAAATCCGATGATTTTGATGTTAACGAAACTGTTTTGATGATTCGAGCAAGTTCGAATAAGGTAATAGAACATGTCTGTGCTTTTGGTTGGGGTCCCGGGGGCCTCGGGGTGGATTCGGGTGGTTAAACGGAGAGTTTGGAGTTAGTTGCATGTTGAAGAATTTCTGGTTCTGTCATTTCCGCATTTGCGGAAAAGGGACCGCATATGCGGCGGGGAGGTCGCATAAGCGGTCCTTGAGGGCTTGGCAATTTCCGCAAAAGCGGAAGGCAGTCCGCAAAAGCGGACATCGCAAGAGCGATTTTCGACCGCAGAAGCGGTCCTGGGGATTTTAAGTTAGACCGCGAAAGCGGTTATTTTGACGCAGAAGCGGGAGCCGCAGGTGTGGTAACCCAACCGCAGAAGCGGAAACCTGGCTGGGTTTAAGTGAACAGTGTTTTCACGATTTTGAAAGAGAAGAAACATTTTGGACTTCGGACTAAGGAGATTTTGGGCGATTTTTGAAGAGGGTTTCGAGGCCTATCATCAGGTATGGATTCTTAGATTTAGATTATGATATTATTGTGTATAAACATGGATTAACACTGAAAATCCAAGGAATTTAAAGTTAAAAACGGAGGTTAGGGCTTGAAGCTTAAACTAGGGATTTGAGGGGTCAGATGGATTCCGATTCTTGTGAATTTGATATGTATAGACTTGTGGCGAGATAAGGATCGTATTGATGTAAAATTTTCTGGATTTCGAGAAGTGGGCCCGGGGCTCGGGTTTTGCCAATTTTTGCGATTTTCGATATTTTTCGAGTCTTTTCGATTGGGTTATATTTCCTTAGCCTATTGTAATGTATTCATTGTGGTTTTGGTTAGATACAATGCGCGTGGAGGCCGGTTTGAGGGGCAAAGGCGTCGCGGGCTTGAGATTTCACCGGTTCGAGGTGAGTAATACTTGTAAATGATATCCTGAGGGTTTGAAACCCCGAGTTTGCACATCATAGTGCTGTATTGAGGTGACTTGCATGCCGGATAATGGGCGTGGGGTAGAGCACTATTGGGGATTGTGACTTATTCCATCCCTCTTAATGAAATAACTACCTAATTGATTGAAGCTAGTTGATATCCTTATAAAAATGGATAAATTGTCGTGATTGGGCCTCGTGCCAACTGATTGAATCCTTTAGGGATTATTATCATTGTTTCTATGATACTTGGCATGTTAAATGATTTCAGTCCTGAGTTAAACACTGTTTTGAAATGTCTAGTCATACTTCTAAGGTTTTAAAAACTTAAACTACATTTTCTGACGTTTGGAGCTGAGAACTATTACTTGACATCGCCCTAGTGGCTCATCTGCATGTTCTGGACTGAGGATGGATCGGGCTGCACGCCGCATGGGTGTGTTATTGATATTGTGCTTGGGCTGTAGGAGCCCCTCTGGAGTCTGAACCCCCACAGTGAGCGCGGGTTCCCAAACGGATCGGGCTGCGCGCCGCAGCGGTCATGTGCATTGCATTGCATTCATGCATTGGTTCCTGTTTGTACTACGTGTCATGACATTTAGCACTCTCATATCATTGGCATCCACGCTACTTCTTGCATTGTTTACCAGATACCGTAGTGTTATTTGTTGATGGAGTGCTGTGCCTGAGGGGCTGACTTATGTGCTGACTTGCACTATCTGATATCGCATTCATATGATTGATTGTTGGAAGAGGATATTTTCAAAAGAGGTTTTTAAACTGAACTAAATATTGTCTAAAGGATTTTCACGGTTTTACTATTTTCTCAAAGGGTCGTACTGTCCTATATAGCATGGTGGAGTGCTCTTACGTGATTTCTTGCCGCTTAGTTATTATTTACTCTTATTACTCATTGAGTTGGAGTACTCAATTTACTCCCTGCACCTCGCGTGCAGTTGCAGGTATTGTTCACCCGGGAGCGGGTTAATAGCCGATTGAAGGTATTACTGCGGGTATACTAATGTAGTGGACAAGCTGACCGCCAGCGTTCGCGGCACCAGACTTCATCTTTTGATTCCAAATTTTATTTTGTATATTATTATTGGCCCAGTAGTTTTGTTCGGTCTTCTTTAGATGCTCGTGACTTGTGACACCCCGGTCGGGCTGTGTTGGGTGGTAAATATCAGTTATTAATGCCATTAAGTCGTATTATTCATTCATTTATGTTTATTAACTATGAAAAAGGGGCATTGTTGTTCTGTTGGCTGGGCTTGTCTTCACGAGAGGCGCCATCCGGGTTTTAGAAGTGGGTCGTGACAATAACAAATATATTACTACTACTAGAATTTACAAAGGCAAGAAGTCAACGATAGAAAACAAACTGACCCAACGGAAATGTAACAAGAATACTCACATTTACAGCAACGTCGCATTTTCAGCAGCTCAAACTAGACGGAAAAATGGACAGCAATAACCGTAGACCAGAACCAACGTACGACAACCTCCATGCGACTCACATTCACAAACGACTCCAAACTTCAGTTAAACATCCATATTTCGGACATTAAGAATCAAATCATGGACGACAAAGACGAAACATTTTTTTGTACTGTTTTTTGACTTTCTGAAATCTCAAACCTGACTTACGCTTGTTCCCTCACTCTGTTCATGTGCGTGATTGTGTGTGTACTCGATCTGATGGTGTTTACTAGTTTTCAGGCGAGTTCTGATAGCGGGGGTGGCATTCACTGGCGAATCTGGGTGAGAGTCATGACAGAAAAGAGGGCTGTAGGTTCAAGAGTGGTCTGTTGTGTTTCGTGTCGAAGAAAAAGAACAGTGAAAAGGGTCGTTCATCTGCTCGTGTATATCGAGTGTATATCGAGTGTATATTAAGTGTATCTCCCCTGTATACCAAGTATCTCCAGTGTATATAGAGTTTATACCCCTTCTTGGCCTTTTTTTTTTCAATGAAGAAGATGAGAAAAATTCCCTTCTTGTCCGTCCTCCTCCCTTTGCTAAGTCAATATGACATTCCATAAATAATAAAAGTTGGCAGACAATTTGTACTTGCCTTTCCAGGCGTGCACTTTCTCGCCCCATGCACATGTAACCCATGATTTGCCCCATTCTTTTGACCAATTTAATAATATCCATGTGTACCTTTTTTGTGAGCATGTGCAGCCATGATTTAAAATACTCTCCAGTGGTTTCTTTTGCCAAAGCTGCGCTCAGCTCTTCATTTGGACTCCCGGGTTATTTAGGTGGGGAAATGGGTTTGGGTATTGGGTCGATCCAGTTTGGGCTGGGTTGGTATAAGGTAATTGGGCCATTGTATTTGTTCTTTGGGGTGGCTCAATACATCAAGACTAAGTCAATTTCTTTTTCCATTTTCCTTTTCTTTTGTTTAATGAATTAAGACCTAAATTAATTCAAATTGCAAAATTAAACTGATTATTTAACTATAACGTTTATAAAATTAATTGATCCTAAATTTAAAAAGAAAAATTAATAATCCAAAAATTTAAAGCTAAGAATGTAAAAATGGGCCATTTTTGTGATTTTGATTTTTTAATAAAGCAACTAACTAATAAATTAATCCTAAAATGTGAACAAATCTAAATGCAATGCATGATATTTTTTTATTTTTAATGGAAATTAAATATGCACAAAAATGCAAATAATTAACAAAAATCATATAAAATTGCAAAATTGGGAAAAATTATTTTCTGATATTTTATAGTAGTAATTCATGTAGGGCAAAAATCACGTGCTCACACTCTTTTGCTATCAATTTAAGTTTTAACTTCTGCTTATGTGCATTACATGTGAAAGAGAACAACACTGATATTTAATAGGTTAGTAATCTGAGATTGACTGGGATTCAAATACTTCTCTTCTATCGTAGAAAAGTTCAAGGTGATCTCAAACTCTAACACTATCTCCTTCCTAAACTATATTCTCTTCATATAAGGAGTCTTTCTCTCCTTATCCAATATGCAACCTTTTCGATTAGATCACGAGATATTACTTCTTGATAAGTTAGATTTATCGCCTTCACGTGCATCTCACATGTACAGGTTGAACATGACTATGTTTCACAAGATGGACCTGGTCCATGTCTGAGTTCTTTTGTTAGTCTTCAAAACTTCACATGTTCTTGGGCCAACAAATTCCCCATTTTTTATGATGAAAAACTCTGTGCCTTTTACTTACTTGGATCATGTAAGAACTCAGCTTATCCATCAATAAGACATTTAGAGAATTCACTTATCATCAAGGACCAGGTTAATTAGTGTCACGACCCCAAATCCCGGTCGTGATGGTGCCCAACACAATGCTAGGCAAGCCCGACTAGTGACACTCACAACCCATTTCTTATTATGGTTTATTACTGATGAACCACTTTAATATAAAATCAAAGTATGAATTTTTAAACAATTGGAATGTGCGGAACCAAAAGCATAAAAATCTCTATGAAACAGCCCACTAATCCGGTGTCACAAGTCTGAGCCTCTAATACAAGGTTTCAACAACCTAATACAGAAAATAATTCTGAAATACAGAATAATAAGTAAAGATAGAAGGAGAAATCAGGTCTGCGAACGCCATGCAGCTACCTCGATAACTCTGATGAAAAATTAAATGGCAGGAAAGCTCGCTCTAAGCCTTAGGAATACCTGTACCAGCACACATGGTGCAGGGAGTAATGTGAGTACTTCGACCTAGTGAGTAATAAACATAAATAAAGGCTGAGAATAAGAAATCACTGAAAAATACAAAGTAAACTATAACTGGCAGTTTAGAACATTTAATAATGAGACAACAAGTCAATGGAATAAGAGTACAGATACCGAGACAGGTAAAATAGATAAAGAACAAATGCATGAGTGCAATGCAATGCATATGACGGTACACTCTGGTACCCACTGAGGCGTGCAGCCCGAGCCATCCATTTATTTATCGTCGATGGCACTCACTGGGGGTGTGTACAGACTCCGGAGGGGCTCCTACAGCCCAAGCGCAATATCAAGCTATCTCGTGGCATCAACCAGGCTCTCGGCCTCAATATCAATGTAATCAACCAGGCTCTCGGCCTCAATATAATATTAAAACTGCTGCGGCGCGCAGCCCGATCCATGCTCAGTCCAGAAATCATTATAAGCCCCTTGGGCATTTGTAATACAGTAGTTCTCAGCCCAAAATATCATTTAGAAATATCATTTAAGTTTTCAAATCTTAGAAAGATGGCTGAGTTTGCAAAACAGTATTTAAAACCTTGGACTGAGATCAATTATATGAAAATATGGTAAGAAACCATTAAAAACAATCCCTGAAGATTTCAATCAGTTGGCATGAGGCCAAATTATAACAATTAATCCATTTTTATACAGATATAAACTAAGATTCAAGCAATTTGGTAGTATTTTTATTAAGTGGGACGGACCAAGTCACAATCCCCAATGGTGCTTGTAACGACCCGACCGGTCATTTCGAGCCCTAGCGCGTCGTTCAGCAATCTGAGGCCATGAGCAGCTTCATTTTAGGAATTTTGACTTGTTCGCATGGTCGGAATTTAAATTCAGGAAGATCGAAGTTAAATTTAGATGAAAATTCTCATTTGGGAAGCTTAAAGTTGAAAGAATGAACTAGGATTTGAATTTTGAGTAAACGACCTCGGAATCAGGATCTGAAGCTTCCAGCAGGTTCGTATGATGAGTTCGGACTTGGGCGTATGCCCGGTTTAGGTTTTGGATAACCCGGGAGCGTTTTGGCGCATATTGAGGAAGTTGGCATTTTAGAAGAAATTTCTTAAGTTTGGCTTGAAGAGCATTTCAATGTTATCGATGTCTGTTTGGGATCCCGAGATTGTGAATAGCTCCTTATGTTGATTCTGGATTTGGTGGCGCGATCGGAAGTGAATTCGGAGGTCCGTAGGTCGTTTTGGAGCCATTTGGCTAAAGATAGAAATTTGAAGGTTTTTGAAAAGTTTGACCGGAGGTTGACTTTTTGATATCGGAGTCGGAATCCGATTCTGGAAGTTGGAGTAGGTCCGTAATGTCAAATATGACTTGTGTGCAAAATTTGAGGTCAATCGGACGTGATTCGATAGGTTTAAGCATCAGAAGTAGAAGCTGAAAAGTTCAAAGTTCATAAAGCTTGAATTGGAGTGTAATTCATGATTTTAGCATTGTTTGATATGACTTGAAGCCCCGAGCAAGTCCGTAATGTGATTTGGAACTGGTTGGTATGATTGTTTGGGGTCCCGAGGGCCTCGGGTGAGTTCCGGGTGGTTATCGGATCAAAATTTGATTTTTGAGAAGGCTGGGGGCTGCTGCTTCTCGTATTTCCGCTTCTACGGATTTGGGATAGGAGAAGCGGCCCCGCAGAAGCGAAGGAGAAGCCGCAGAAGTGGCTGGCGTGGAGCAGCCCAGGCATCGCAGAAGTGGCCCAGGGACCGCAGAAGTGGTTCCGCTTAAGCGGCCCCCATACTGCAGAAGCGATCCGCTCCTCTTTAGCACACGCCGCAGAAGTGGCAAAATGCCGCAGAAGCGGAAGCAACTGGGGCAGTGAGGATGTTTTAAGTTCGGGGTTGAGTTCATTTCAACCCCATTTTTCTTCCATTGGAGTCGATGGGGAGCAGCTTGGGGATGCCATTTTCGTCACTTGTCATGAGGTAAGTAGTTTATGCTAGCTTTGAGTTAAATACAAGGTTTATACATGGATTTAGACATGAAAATTAGTATAAAAAATTGGGGTTTTGGTGGGAAACCTAGAAAATTATAATCTTGGATTTTAGCCACGATTTGAGTATGGAATTAAGAGAAAATAATATATTTGAGTTCCTAAGGTTATGGGTGAACTTTATCTTCGAAAAGTTTAGGATTCCGGGCACGTGTGCCCGAGGGCGTTTTGGTCAACTTTCCAATCGGGGTTAGGAATTGCTATAAATTAGTTTGTAATGAATATTGGAGTATATATTAATGGATTTGCGTAACCATTGACTAGTCTTGGAGCGTGGTGCATCAATTGGAGTCTTCGGAAGATGTAGAATGCCGTCTTTGGATCCTCGGAGCGAGGTGAGTCTCCTTTCTAATCTTGTGAGTGGGAATTTACCCCATAGGTGAGTTAAATTGGTTATGTGCTCCTATTTGTGGGGGCTACGTACGCACGAGGTGACGAGAGTCCGTGCGTAGCTGCTATTATATTTTTGTCCGGGTAATCTAGGACCCAAAAGCATGTTATACTTGAGTAAATTATGAACTCATTGATGACTTGGATTGTTTAAATCACCTTTGATTAGTAAACGAATTTAAAAAGAGATTAAACCTCATTCCTGAATTGTTAAACTGAGAATTTGCTTATTTGGATAATTACTCCTCGATAAAATTCTAATTGACTATCTGAGCATGTATCTTACGTGTACCCGCGTCGCATGGATCATTCGCGAGCGGGCTAATAATAAATCACATTAAATTAATAATCCCAAATTATTAAAGGGAATTGGCCTTTCTTGGATAATTGCTCCACGTTGAATTCTTGACTGATTGTCTGTCTGTGTGTGTTTATTTTGGACCGGGCCGAACGCCTCGGCAGATAATAGATGCATCTATAGGCGCACCGTCAACCCTCGGCAAGTGCACATTTATTTCTGTTGGATCGGGCCGCCGCTTCAGTATGATTTGTGCATGCATGTATTGCTGCCTGGACTGAGTTAAGTCGTTATATGCCTCACTCTAGCTCGAGATCATCTTGTTAATAATGTAAAGAAATCTTGGAAAATTTCCTATGAAAGAATTATATGTGTACTTGTTTGCTCTATCTGGATAAAAATCATGTTAGAAAATAAATCCACTGTTTGATATGTATATTGAGAATAAATAACCGTTGGACCATTAGAGTGTGTCAAAGTTGACCATCTCGTCTCTATCCCTTCGGGATTAGGCGGGACACTCACTGAGTACACGTTGGTTACGTACTCATACTATACTTTTGTGCATTTTTGTTGCACATGTATATATACCTCTAGCAGCCTATTGGGCGTAGCAGCATGGATGATGCTGGGACTAGGTGAGCTGCATCATTGAGGCGACCGCTGCTAGAGTAGTTCCTTCCAATGTACACCCACTGTATTTCGAGCGGATGTTGTATTTTTTTTCCCCTATCAGTAGTCGCTCATGTACTTGTGACACCGGGTTTCTGGGATGGTTTACAACGAATTTGTACCAATTGTTATCATTTAAATTTGAATTATAATAGTGGACTTTTATTTATAAAAATGGGAGGAAAAACCTCATATTTTCAAAAGTATGAAAAGCGGAATTAATTGATAAGTTAGTTGGCTGGCTTGACAGAGGTGTCCGGCGCCACCACGACCCTTAGTGGATTTTGGGTCGTGACAACATGGTGTCACACCTCCTTTTTCTTACTACACCCCCGGAAAGGGTATAATAAAGGGAGTTATTTCCAACTTGAAGTGACAATCGAAACGGGATTATATTAAGAGATTCAGAGTCGCCACTTGGGAGATTTATAGTGTCCCAAGTCACCAGTTTGAATCCCGAATCGAGGAAAGGGTTGACTCTGTTTAACAGTCCGCGAACCAAAAATCCGGGTAAGGAATTCTGTTAATCCGGGAGAAGGTGTTAGGCATTCCCGAGTTCCGTGGTTCTAGCACGGTCGCTCAACTGTTATAATTGGCCTATTATCTGATTTTGTGAGTTTTCAGACATTTTTAATTAATTGGCCAAATTAGACCTGGGCCGTTGGATTAGAGGTAATGGACGACCTGGATTAGAACTAGACTAAAACGGGGTCGTTTTGGGGTGTAACGGGGTGGACCGGGTTCTGACTTTCAGATTGGGCCAGGCAAAAAATAGGTTAAACAAGCCCAATTCAAGCCTTCTTTGAAACAACCTTTTTTAATGTTTTTCTCTTTTATTTTATTTCTTTTTATTCACTTCATTCATTTTCTGATTTTTATTTTTTGTATTTTTTATCTCCTTTTTATTAAATGCTAAATTAAAATTCAAAGACAAATTAACACCTAAAATTATTTCCTAATTTCCTAAAAATACAAACTAAAACAAATTTAAACTAAAAATGCAAAAGTACCATTTTGTTATTTTTCTCTATTTGTAAACAATTTTAACTACTAATTAATCCTAAAAATATGAAATCAAATTCTAAACAAACGCCAAGTATATTTTTGTATTTTCATATGAATAAAAATGCACAAATAAAAATGCAAATAATTAACAGAAAATAAAACAAAATTCACAGAGAAAATCATTTTGTTTGAATATTTAGGAATAATTTATATATAGGGCAAAAATCACGTGCTCACAGTTGCCCCTCTTTGCTCGGAAACATGAAGAGTTTTCGTGCAAAGATAAGTACGCAAATACAAGCGATTTTTGCCTGTTTGAAAATTCCATGTGAAGCATTTTGGAAAAGTTTGACCGCACCCTGCTTCGAAGGTTGCCTACATATCCTGGGCTAAACAGGAATCAGGTCAGTGTAGTTCGGGAATGTCTGGTAGCTGGGACTACCAGGAGCTGTGATTTCACTGCTGTTGCTGCTGCTACTGCTCGCTGACCTCCTTATTACACCGTATTGAAACAAAAAAGAAGCTAGCCTACGCTATGATCTATGAATTACAAAAAGGTCCTATATATGTCTTCAAACTTGCTCTTGTGTTGCCTTGAACTTGTATTTTTCTGATGGAATCCTTGTTGTTGCCTTGAATTGTAATTGGAGATGTTTTGCCATTCCTCCGAGTGATGCTTGACTGCTGAAATTTGACATATGTGCCTCTATTCTCCAGGCGGGCTCCTGATTGCTGACGCTTGAAAAGTATTCCCTTTTCTCCAGGTGGGTTCCTAACTGCAACAAAATAAACAAATAAAAAAAATTTTCTGGCCCAGTTTGGTGACTGGGCACATCATGTTATCCAATATCAAAAATTAAAAGCTAAAGTTTGAATTGTACTTTCCTTGTTCTCCAGGTGGGCTCCTGATTGCTGAACTTGAAAAGTATTCCCTTGTTTTCCAGGTGGGCGCTTGATTTCTGAACTTGAAATGTATTCCCTTGTTCTCCAGGTGGGCGCCTGATTGCTGAACTTGAAATGTATTCCCTTGTTCTCCAGGTGGGTGCCTGATTGCTGAAACTTGAGATGTATTCCCTTGTTCTCCAGGTGGGCGCCTGACTGCAACAAAATAAACAAACAAAGAACATTTTCTGCCCCAGTTTGGTGGCTGGGTAAACTTGTGAATTGTTACCTAAGCTATTGATGCGACGGTGAGAGTAAAACTAAAGACTTGATTGGCCCGTACGCCTCCTGTGAGTAAAACTATTTGCCTAAGATTTTTATCCTAGGAGAAAATTCATCAGACTAGGTCTTCTATTTTAGGAGAACGATCCATCAGACTAAGATGCAAACCTTAGGAGAAAATTCATCGGACTAGGTTTTTGTTATCTTGTTATCTTAGGAGAACGTTTCATCAGACTAAGATGTAGACTCTAGGAGAAAATTTATCAGACTAGGTTTTCTATCTTAGGAGAGAGACTCCTCAGACTAAGGGTTCGACTCTAGGAGAAGATTCATCAGACTAGGTTTTTTTTTTATCTTAGGAGAAAGATTCATCAGATTAAGATTTTGATCCTAGGAGACGGTTCCTCAGACTAGTTTTTTTTTTAATCTTAGGAGAAAGATTCATCAGACTAAGATGTTGATCATAGGAGAAAATTCATCAGACTAGGTCGTCTATCTTAGGAGAAAGATTCGTCAGACTAAGATTTAAATTTGGAGAAAAATCCATCGGACTAGGCCGTCTATCCTAGGAGGAAAAAATGTGCAAAGCAATGGCAGCATTTTGTGCATACCAACAAGACAGGCAAAGGCAAAGATTTGAGAAACTTCCTTTTTGTCGGCTCTCCTCTTCTTCCCTTTTCTTTTTCTTTTCCTCTCCTCTCTTCCAACTTTCTTGCGCTGCTTTGTCCCTGTTTCAAACAAAGAAAACTTGTGAGTTTAAAATGTGGTTGTTGGTTTGTGGCCTTGAACTTTGAGGGCGGCCCGATATCCTCCATTTGTTGCGTTGCATGAACTGTCATCTCCCCAATCCTCATGTCTCATATGAATCCCACATCATGTATATTGTCTCCACTTTGTGTATATGATGTTCTTTCTTGTCTTAACCACTAGCTTCGGCCTTGGGTTTATTGTTCCTTCACTCATCATGATAACTGATTTTCATTCGAAAACCCTGGTTGTTCCTTGGCTAACCACTTCCTTTGTAAACCTTAACCCAAAAAATACCTCTTATCGTTTGAACCCTATACTTTCTATCAGTTGCATTGCTCCTGAACCGACATCTACCAAACCTTTGTGCTTCACATGATCCCCAAAGCATATTAGTTGTTACCAAACTCAGTGTGCATGATGTTCTTTCTTGACTCAAACCACTGGCTCTGGCCTCGAGGTCTATTGCTTCATCGCTAGCCATGATAACTTCGATTTCTTCTTGGAAGATCTTGATGGTCACTGGTTTACCACCCTTTTTGTCAATCTTATCACACCTTTGATCCTTTCACCCAAGCCCTCATTCAAACTGTTGCATTGTCCATGAATTGATATATACCAAGCCTTTGTATTTCAAACGAATCCCAAAGCATGTTGATTGTTACCAGCTCAGTGCGCTTGTTGTTAATTCCGGACTTATGACACTTTGATGTGCTAAACAGATTCTGTTTTGTGCAATTGGAGAGTTGGTGGCAGATTTTGAAGTCATTTCTCACTTGTTTTGAACAACCGACCTGGGAAGAGGGAGTAAAACAAGGTGGGAGGAATAAAGTAAAGGATAATCGAAAGAGACGATTCCTAACAAGAAACCTACAAAGTAGCAAACCATTAGATGTGGATACCGACTCTAGCGACCTTGACATGCACCTGCAGCCTACTCTGTTTAGCAAATCTGATATTCAGCTCTTGTTGTACCTTTTCGCCGTGAAACTGGGCTTCAATGCTCTACTTACCCGATCTGATTCACAATCCTTATTCGACTTGTGGTGCCCGTAGGGTTTTCACCATCAAGCCTCTCTCATTTTGGTTTTTCTCTCAACTCAGCGTCGCCTTATGGTGCCCGTGAAGGTTTTCACCAATAAGACTCTCTCATTTTGATTTCTCTCAGCTTTCATCGCCTTGGGGTATCCGTGAAAGATTTCATCAACAAGACACTCTCATTTTCGTCATTTTTCTTCTTGTACCGGAGTGTGGCCCCTGACATGATTCACCTCTACTCGCTTGACTCGGCATTTCTTGAAGACTGATCAGAAGGTCTTTCTTTGGATTCAAAATTACAACTTTTGGAATCAAATCTCTTGCAACAACCACAACTTCTGCTCCAGTTTCTTCCTTGGGGACTTTGAACTTTTATTTTGGTGTGACTGAACCTTAGAGAGAGGCTGCCTACGTACCCTTTCAGGATCAAGTCAGACGTAGTTCAGGCGACTACTTTTGTTGTTGCGATCTTTCCTTTCTTCCACTTTTCTTTTTCTTTCGTTTCATTTCTTTTCTTTTCCTTCTCTTTTCTTTTATTTTATTTTCTTTTCTCTTTTTGATTTTTTCTTTCCCTTTTCTCTTATTTTCTTTTCTTTCTTTTTCTTTTCTCTTTTTGCTTGTTCTTTTCATGTCTCTTTGTTCTTTTCTTTTTCACTATTTTTCTCGTGTTTCTCCGCTTACTTTCTCTGCTCGGGCTTGCGAGTTTTATTATTGATTCCAAAAGAGGGGTATGCAAGAAAATAAACAAGGCTCAAAGGGGTAACAAAGGATAAAGTGTTTGGATAGCAGAACAAAATGCCTTCGTCATTCTAATCTCTAAAATATGCCAAGTACAAACTACGCAGTTAAGTAAACTGAGGAAAACACACTTAAAACCTTTTGATTGATTCACATATTTTCCTTCTGTATTTGTCAATTACCTAGCACCATTGGTCAACAATCTCGGTACCACGAACGGTCCCTGTAGACTTGGGGAAAACTTGACTTTGGCTTCAAGCCTATGCGGCATGATGCATTTCAACAGTATTTCTTTGTGTTCTTATCTGCTCCCAGTTTCACTTGATTTGGGCTCGAGGTGATCTCACAATGCCTTTACTTTTTCCCCTCGAGTGTCCTTACATCTTCAATCATTGTTTCATTGCTTAAACTGACTTTTAAAAATCAGGCTGAGAATTATGCGTGCATGTCATGTCACTAGAACCAGCATGAAAAGAATTGTAAAAAGAGAAGGGAACTAAATAAAATGACTATAAATGGCGGGAAACAGAAAATTGCATTAGACTGACGGTGAAAGGGTTTAAACAACAAAACAAGCGAACTAGACTAGTTACAACCTTTGAACAATCCTAGACAGCACTACATGAACTATTACGACTAAACAAGACAAAGTGAAAAGGTAGAAGGGTTTGGATCGCAAAACAATATCCGGATTACAACCCTAAAAATAACCCGGACAGCGGAAATGACAACAAACTAAACCAACAAAACTCCACTCTAGTTCACCAAGATGTGGAGCGTCTTTCCAATCACCAAACTCGACATCTTAGCCACTGGATTGCCCATAAAAGTTGCTGGGACCTTCACCAATTTCAACATCATTGCCTTCATTCAATGAGTTTCCGAGAGGATTCTCATACCCCTGTCGTTATGGATCTTCCCCACAAAATGTGCACCATCATGTGCAGGCAAAAAATTCTGTGCAATGTTCTGGGTGGCACTGTCCTGGACCGCAATTATCCCTTCCTGAATCATTCTTTCTATCTCTCTTTTCAAATCCCGGCAACTTTCGACATCGTGCCCCTGGGCACTAGAATGGTATTCACACCTTTAGAAGGGTCAAAGCTTCTTGCACGCTTGTCCACATGATTTGGAGGAGCCGGTGCAATTAGGTTATAATGCTTTAGTTTCTCAAACAAGTCTGCATATGATTCTCCGATGGGGGTGAAAGTTTCCTGCTTCTGCGCCCTTTCTTGCTTGAAATTTTGGTTGGACCGCCAACCCGCTCCAGGGGGAATCCTGTAAGCTCTTGGAGGTGGGTAGGTGTTTTGAGTTGGGTAGGCACTTTGTGGGGTAGGTGCACGCCATGGCGCGTGGGTAGGATGTTGGGGGTATGTATGGGCATGGTGGACAGAGAAATGAGGACCACGGGGTGGGTAATAGTGCTGTGGAGTGTGGGCGTAGGTTTGGGGACGGGGTCGAGATTTGATGGTAATATGGTGATAGGCCCCTGGACCAAGTTCTTAAGTCAACTACCGCCACATCTTCTTTCTTTTTCTTTCCCAGTACCCCTCCAGTGCCGCTCTGTATAGCCTGTGTAGTTGCCTTGATTGCCTAATAGCTCATGATTTTATCGTATTTGAGCCCCTATTCAACCATACTTCCCATTTTCACTACCTCGTTAAATGATTTTCCCACTGCTGACATCAGGTGACCATAGTAGGTAGGCTCCAAAGCCTTGTAAGAAGTAATTGACCATCTCACTCTCTTTCATTGGAGGATCGACTCTTGCCGCCTGCTCTCTCCACCGGAAACCATACTCCCTGAAGCATTCCCCAGGCTTCTTCTCAATTTTAGTCAGTGACAGATGGTTCGGGATGATTTTGAGATTGTACTGGAAGTGGTATGCAAACGCTTGGGCCAAATCATCCCAAGTGTACTATCGAGCATGATCTTGCCGTGTGTACCATTCCAAGGCAGCACGACTGAGACTTTGACTAAAGTACGCCATTAATAACTCATCCCTTCCCCCGACTCCTCTCATCTTACTGCAAAATCCCCTCAGATGGGCTACAGGATCACCATGTCCATCATACAAATCAAACTTTGGTAACTTGAACCCTGCTGGCTGCTGGACATCGGGGAACAAGCACAAATCCTTGTAGGCCACACTGACTTGGCCACCCAATCCTTTCATGTTCCTGAAGGATTGCTCCAGGCTTTTTAATTTTCGACACATTTCTTCCTGTTTCGGATCTTTAAGCGGCTTGTCAGTTTCCTCCGGGAGCTCAAAGTGAGGAGTGTAGGGATATGGCTCAGGAGCTTTAAAGGCAGGCTCAGGAGGGTAGTACTGGATGTCATGAGTTGGAAATAGTGGATCACTGGAAGATCTTTGCAATGTGGTAGGTGGAGGTGCTACAAAGACAGGGGTGATTGGTGGAGGAGGGTTTTGCTTGGGTGGTGGAGCTTGGGGAGGATAGGAGGTGGTGCCATAAGTCTGTTGGTAGAAAGGGAAAGGCGAAGATGAATTCACAGGAGGAGGCTCCTGAGACTGAGCCAAAGGTGGGGTATATGCTGGATTGGCAGGATAAACTGGCGTCGGCTGACCCTTAGCCCAGGCCTGATGCATCTCGGCCATCTGCTGCCTCAACTTATACATCTCTTCCCTTATTGCTTTGACATCCACCACTTCTACCTCTTTTGACGGGTCCATAATACTGGTATCTGATTCTTGGCCTGTCATGTTCAGTTTATTTGACCGGGTGTTGTAGGAATGGGTTGCCAGGATGCCGACTGCCTTTTATCCTTGTGTTGTAAAGAGGAGTTACCACTTTAAAACCACAAACCAACCACCTTTCTGGAATGACATAACAAAATGAAACCATCATGTTAGTGTTATGGTATTTAACATATTGGGACCCGCATATTTTGGGAGTGAATGCACCTAAGTAGTTAACAGTTCCTATTATGCTTTTGATCGGTCACATGCATCATCCCGACCTTTTCCTTATTTCCAATTGCAAACTTTCTCTTCCTTTGTTTTTCTTCTTTTTTCCTTTTTTTCATTTTTTCACTCTTACCTTTGTCTTCTCTTGTTCCTATTTTCTTCCTATCTTGATTTTCTTTTCTTTCTTTCTTGTGTTTCCACTATTGCCTTTTTGTGGGTTTTCCTCTCTTTTGTTCTTTTACTTCTTTATTTTTTTGTTTTTCTTTTGGTTATGGCCAAATCCTATGGAGATTGCCTACATATCATGACCCCGCATGAATCAGATCAAGCGTAGTTCTTGCAAATAAATGCAAAAATAAAGAGATAATTTTTGGGATTTTCAAATTTTCGTCAATAGACGCCAATTACAAGTGATACTGGACTATTCGTTTTATTTTTTATTTTTTTTGTTTTTACAAGGGAGAACTACAAAACAGACATAAAATAAAATACAGACTCGATGATTAAAAACTAAATCAAGTGTACATCAAAGCTTCACATCCTGGGGTCCACGGGGCATCACTCGGCATCGCCATGGGCGTGCGCAAGACTGAGAAGGTTTCAATGTCACCTGTAGGCTATTTGAAGAAAATTGGCCGTGTACTGGCTTATTTTGACTTAAAAAGCAAAGTGGCTATTTTTCAAATTTTTTAACAAAGACTCAGTTTTGCAAATACGGCCTTCCAGCACTTCCGAAAGGGAGATATTAAGGCTGTGCCCGCAAACCATTTTAAAATGACTCAGGGTGACTGTTCTTGTAAAAACAGCCTTCCGGTGCCCTTTTAGGGACGTTCGACTTATTTTTCAACAAGAATGGCGTCACCCGACTTATTGGATAAAAATTAAAATTTTGGTATTTTTGGCTATTTTTGCAAAAGGGATGGTTGGACCCGATGAGGGTTGCCTACGTATCTCACAACCGGTGAGAATCAAACCAGCGTAGTTCGGGCAACTTGGATACGGGCGAGAATTAAAAAATAACTAATGTAGAGAAACATATTTTTGCTTTTTCTTGAAAAATGATGAAACATGCAAAACTTTTTGGATTTTCTTTTCCTTTTTTTTTGATTTTTTGATTTTCTTAAAATGATGAAAATGTGTAAATTTTTTTTTTGAATTTTTAATGTATATATTTTTTGTCTTTTTCCTTAATAAAAAATGTAACAAAACAAAACTGGGCCCTACTTGCTTTATTTTCACACTTCACTCTCTTTTGTTTTTTTTTCTTCATTTTTTCCTCTTCATTTTTTCATTTTCCCTCAACTATCATTGGTCTGCCAAATGACCATTTTTTCCTTGAATAAATGCAACATTGTAGCACATAGGATGCATCAAGATGGTCTGTTATTTTGGGTACACCTGTCCTAGACGGACCCAACCCCTGTGTTGAGTCCCCTAAGTCAAAATGCACATGATGCAGATAAGCATTCCTACTAGGGATCCGGCATGAGGCTGAGTTATTCTAGGTTCAAAACCTGGGTATATTTTCTATACTGTGTACCCAAGCGGACAATTTGAGTCGAGGAGGGGGCTACGTACTGGGAACCAAAAGGCCATCCGGCTTAGTAACTTGTCCGACCTCTTTCTTATTTCAAGGCATGACACTAACAGAATAGGGAGTCTCGACCGGCGAGCACATCCCCGGAGATGAGAAGAGAATGGTTTTGTAACAGTTTTATATATAAAATTCAAATAATATTAAAGCGATAAAAAGCAACATTTTGCACATTAGGTCCAAACATGTAATAAAATTAGATAACAGATAAAGCCAAATACAACAATATATCTAAGCTCGAATTCTGAACCCTGAACCTAAGTTCTGGGTCCTTGTCCCCAGCAGAGTCGCCAGAGCTGTCACTCCTCCTTTTTCTTACTACACCCCAGAAAGGGTATAATAAAGAGAGTTATTTCCAACTTGAAGTGACAATCGAAATGGTATTATATTAAGAGATTCAGAGTCGCCACTTGGGAGATTTATAGTGTCCCAAGTCACCGGTTTGAATCCCGAATCGAGGAAAGGGTTGACTCTGTTTAACAGTCCACGAACCAGAAATCGGGGTAAGGAATTCTGTTAACCCGGGAGAAGGTGTTAGATATTTTCGAGTTCCGTGGTTCTAGCACGGTCGCTCAACTGTTATAATTGGCCTATTATTTGAACAGTTTTAATTAATTGGCCAAATTAGACCTGGGCCGTTGGATTAGAGGTAATGGACGGCCTGGATTAGAACTAGACTAAAACGGGGTCGTTTTGGGGTGTAACGGGGTGGACCAGGTTCTGACTTTCAGATTGGGCCAGGCAAAACGTGGGTTAAACAAGCCCAATTCAAGCCTTCTTTGAAACAACCTTTTTTAATGTTTTTCTCTTTCATTTTATTTCTTTTTATTCACTTCATTCATTTTCTGATTTTTATTTTTTGTATTTTTTATCCCTTTTTTATTAAATGCTAAATTAAAATTCAAAGACAAATTAACACCTAAAATTATTTCCTAATTTCCTAAAAACACAAACTAAAACAAAATTTAAACTAAAAATGCAAAAGTACCGTTTTGTTATTTTTCTCTATTTGTAAACAATTTTAACTACTAATTAATCCTAAAAATATGAAATCAAATCCTAAACAAACGCCAAGTATATTTTTGTATTTTCATATGAATAAAAATGCACAAATAAAAATTTAAACAATTAACAGAAAATAAAACAAAATTCATAAAAAATTTTAAAATAATAAAGAAAATCATTTTGTTTGAATATTTGGGAATAATTTATATATAGGGCAAAAATCACGTGCTCACACATGGTATCAGAGCACTAGGTTCCCGTCGGTCTCACAAGTCATGAGCAAGTCAAGTAGAGTCTCGCGGATCGGTGCAGAGATGTCTGTACTTATCCTTGGGAGGCTGCAGGAGTATTAGGAGTACTTCCCTTCTTGATTTCCTTATCGTGCGGTTCAATTCCCTTGAGGTTTATGCCTTTGATTTCTTCCTACTCAATCTTACGCGAGCACTTGTTATAAATCGAAAGTTGTAGAATTGAAATGGCACTGCAAATATGGTGCGAGATGATTTTCCCGGTATAGTTGATTGGACTATTATAGTCGCATTATGGAGGGATATTATATTGTTTCAGCTCAGTAACAGAACTTCTAAGAGCCTTGAGGCTAGGCACAGGTTGCCATGATGCTTATGAGCAATTATTCCGCTGTGTTGTTGTGATGGTGGGACGTTTGCCCACGGGTCGGGCAGTGAATGAATTGAAGGGAGGTTTACTCAGTGTGTAATCAAGGGATTCAGTATTTTATTCCCGGCAGGGGAATCAAACAAACTGAGGATGGTCAGAAGTGGACTGGTAGAAGTAATGAAACGTGGTAATTGCAAGCGTGGTGGAGTTCTCCTCTATATTAGGGTGCTGTTGTCCTAATTGGACGTTCTAAGTTTGTCGGTGTTATAATCTGCTACAATCCGCCTTTATGGAAAGATATTGTGAAATAATATTTGAGTTACAATTGTCAGATATCGTATGATGCGGTGGTTCAAGATCGAGTCAGAATTTCTAATGTTGACGTATCGATAAAGGTGACCTTTGGAAAGGCTTAAAGATTAGCAGCTATTGTGGGTTCAAGTGCCACGAAGATAGGTTCTATTTAAGGCAACAATTGAGCAGTAAAGTATGAGGAAGGACAGGTGGGAAGTGTCAGGTGGTGTTTAAAGCTTTTGGAAGGCCAAGTATGAGGAGCAAGGTCGAGTGGTTAATTAAAGAGATGAGTTCCGCCAAAGTGGAAGAGTGGCGAGTGTTGCATATGGGCTTGGTAGTAGGATGACTACGCGCCTAAAGCGAGTTTGGATCGAATTGGGGGGATTTTAATGATTGGTGGTTGAAGCCCGTGGGTATGATGTGAAGTATGGGCTATTATGCGACAGAAGATCTATATGGCGGAAATGAGCTGCTTGAAATAGAGAAGGGTGCAGCATAACCCTGAAATTGGGAGGATATTGCCGCACATTTAACTGATGTCCGCAAGGAGCGAATGGACTTGTGAAACTGGAAGGTGAGCTCGGACTCAGGATGGGCTATTGGTGTCATAGGGAATGTACCCCGTGCAACGGCGTGGGAAGATATCGGGAGGTGATTCCCCTAGGTGGGTTATTCTCCATGAGCAGGTTAGCAGTCGCGTGGTTGGCGAAGCTTCTGCAAAGAATTATATTGGTTGCTCAACAAAGAGATCAGTCGTGCGAATGTGGTTAATGATTCAGAATATGAAAGATGGGGATTTACAGGAAGATTCTGAGAAATTTTTATAACTTATGACGGGAGGTTATGTCAATAAGAGATAAAAAGGTCGGGCGAACTCAAGAATAGTGAAATGATGGCTTCAAGCTAAGTGGGAGAGTCCCACCGCTTGTGATTGGGCTGTATGATTAACTACTTGCGTGATTTCTGGTTATTCGCATATTGATGGATTATTTCAGCTATGAGAAAAGACCATAAGTTGTAATTCGAGCAAATGAATTGTTGGAGGCATGAGATGGTTAGCCTTATTGGCTAATGTCCGGAGTTGGAAAAAGGTTCAGGATTTATGCCTTGTATGGATACAAGTTTCAGAGAAAGTGATTTTTGCCAGGTGCCTCGCCGAGAGAGTATTCGTGTGCTATAAGTTCTATGGAGTGAGTTATGTTCGGGACCAAGTCAGAGCGGGTGACTCTCAATAATGGTCCCAGTGAATTCAGAAGTTAAAGTGTGGTGCCTGATGATTTCGAGCCTATAAGTACAACTAAGAATCAAGCTTTGTAGCAGCTTATGAGAAGGTGCCCTGAATGTTCTATGAAATTTTGACTTGTGATGTAGCATCTGAAAGATATGAAATAGTTCGTGGGATTTGAGATAGCCCGGTCTCGTGATTCAAGGACACTCGGGGTGAGTGTAGATGGAGTATGTTATGTATTGAATGGAGTTAGTCTTATTTTTAAGGCAAGCAAGGAGGAATTGGAAGAAGGTAAATTGACTAGCCATAATTGAATTGGCATATTGGGGCCAGTGATTAGTTCGGTCTGCGAGATCAAGCTACGTGTATGAATTGTGAGGGTATGTGTGAGGCCTGTCGGCTGCCGTGATTGATGATTTATTAGGGGCATTCTTCTGTTGTGGCTTGTTATGTGGAAGCAGATTCCGGAAGGGCTATGGTGGCTTGGACCACTACTTGCAGATTTGCACATTCTGCGGTTATGGAAAATTACCTGTGTATTGTTATAATTCTCCTGAAGTGAGTTAAGTGGAAGGTTCGAATATGCTAAAGTGTTAAAATATTAATGATTTCGGAGTTATGATGAAAAATTGTGCTCTATCGTATGTTGGCACATTGGGTAGCATGGGAATACGAAGTGAGGATAAAGGTTGCAGTTCAGTGTTGCCAAGGATGTCACGGGCTCGGATGAGCAAGGAAAGGGTTGAATGATTAGAGTAAATTGGAATTGTCCTCAGCGTCACCTGAGATCGAGGTGTTGAGGAAGAGGTTTCGCATCCTGGTTAAGGATTCTGGATCGCTTTTCAGCATTAGTGCATCCAATGGTTTAGATGTGCGGACCCGTTATTTATTTCGGAAGATTGTGGGAACGTGTTCCATGGGAAGAGTGTACCAGTGTGGCATGTAGCCACTTGTTTGACTAAAGATTTAAATCAAGTAAGAGGAATTTGGGTAATATCATTGCCTTGAAAATTTATGCCTGGAAGGCACCTTGTTTATTGGGTTATGAACCGAGGAGGTTTGCTCCGGTTATGATGCTTGTTCTCGTGTGATATGAGAAAAAGGAAATATTGTATGGACCTTTGAAAGGTCATTGGCTTAATTTGATATGTTCAGGATCGGCTTAAGATCGATGGATGGATTTATTTGTGAATAGGGCTTTGTATCAGGCCAGTTGTGTTCATTTCAGCGAGCGTTCCCTATGGAGGAACAGTCGAGGTGTTATTTTGTCATCAGCTATCCTAGGTAGTGATGCATTGCGCCGTATGAGTTTTGAGATGACCTGAGAAACTGTGTATGTGTTGAGGTTCCGCGTTGCGATGATGTTAGGTGAGCAGGATGGCTATTGAGATTTAGATTTTGTATCGCACCTCAGTTGTGCTTGAGTTTTGTAGCCTATAGCGCTATGTGTTTTCTCAGGGATGGTATTATGCACTTAGCGTTCTTGCGATCGAAATTCGATATTTTTTTTATTTTAATGAGCAGATTTAGCTCTAAGTGCAATCTCCTTATGTGAGATCTATGTGTGGATCGGGTTGCGCGCCGCAACAGTGTGATGTCGAGTCTAGTTTTCCTATATGCTATCTTTTTGTGTGTTTCGCTTCCTATCTTTTAAAGAAAGTCCATATTTTTGCGGGGGTTAGGTAATTCCTTCCAGAGTTCGATTTCCGTTTGTGTTGTGTTCGGATTGGTGGCCTATTGGCACATTGTGGCGTTATATGAGACTTGTGATCGCATTCAGGGCGGCTTATTGCCTGAGCAGTTCGTACTGGATAAGATGAGATTGTGGGATTTAGGATTGGTGCAATCTGATTATATGAAGTATATTAAGGAGTGAAGATCATTATTTGGTTCAGAATGTAGCAATGTTTCTTGTCAGAAGTATAGACTCGATGATTGGTTGGCTCGACAGTTGATTATGAATTTTGGCATCTCATCTGTCGTGGCGGTATTGTAATAGTTAGAGTAAGACCTATGTAGGTCATGAGGTGCAATGGAAGCATCAGATTCGTGGAATTTCAATTAATTCAAACAGGAATGTTATTGTGGTCCTATGAGTAAAGTGATGCAAAGTGTGAATTCAGAAGAGTTATGCAGTCATGTTTGAGTACAACGTATAGTGATTGATACAGTGATCGTATGTTGGAAATAGGCATGGTATAGAATTCCAGATGTTGGAATTGGGCTCTAAGGCTTATTAGCTTGAATAAAAGGGAATATCTTCAGAATTTATCGAGCCTATGTGCTCAGCTAATGTGAGACCCCGTAAAATTTTTGGACTCAGAGCCTATTCGGACCCTTGGTAGTGATCTAAGCTTTTAAAAATCAAAAGAATCAAGTTTCCAGAAATTGTCATTTATGTGGTCTAGAATGCGATCGCAGATCAGCTATGCGGACCGCATTCCTGCCGCAGAGTGAAATAGTAGATTGGTCAAAATTGATGTTGAAAATGCGGTACATTATGCGATCGCATAATCAATATGCGGACCGCATAATCGTCGCATAAAATCCTCAAGGATTTGTAGGGGTCAATTATGCGGTTCAAAATGCGACCGCATAATAGGAATGCAGACCGCATTCTTGTCGTAGACCGGAACAGACCTTCTGAGTTTTGAGGGCATTTCTGCGGTCCACTCTGCGGACCGCATTTCAGTTCTGCGATCGCAGAATGCGACCGCAGATCTTGCCGGGCTTCTATTTTTCCAAATTTTAAAACTCGACCCCTTTTTAATAAAATACCCCAACCCCCCCCCATTTTAACACATGACTGATCAAATTAAGAGAGAGGAAGAGAGGGTCTTGAGAGAGAAACTCATCTTCTCCAAAATCTTGTTCTTCAAAGCTATCAGGGCGGGGGAAATTCAAGCTTATCTTCATACCCCTTTCCCTACAGGTATAATCCCTAACGTTTCCCATTGAAATTCTGTTTTAAATTAGGGGGGGAGTCTCATGCGTAGGTTTTTGAAAATAATGGTCGAACTCATTCATGCATGCCTTTCCATAACCTAAAACCTAGTGAGAGTAATGGGGTGGGAGCAAAGACTTGTGCAAAGAAAGGGTTAATGGCCTAAATAT